>JAHBOF010000225.1:0-134130 GCA_020736565.1 Coprinopsis sp. MPI-PUGE-AT-0042 | reverse complement strand
TACTTAGTGTGGATGATTAGGTGAGGGCAAGGGCACGATGACATATAGCGGCCGCCGCGACGGCCTTGCGCTGTATATCGCACGCCTCGTTCGTCCTATCTGGAGGTCGAAGCTCACCAAGCTCAGGTAGGCCGTTTTCGTTCCTGGCCCCGGTAACTCAACTGAGCAACATCACACAGCCCAATGAACACCTATGAACTCTCTGTTCCCGAAAAAGATCTTCTGCAGCTTCAGAAGAATCTCTTCGCACTCAAAGATTTCCTCGAAAGGAACCCGCATCTCTTCCATTCGTCGCCCACCGAGCCTGCGGCAAGTCGTGAGTCACTCGCCGATCAAGAAGCGTGGAAGGTAGATATCTATCCCTTGATTCAAGGAAACTACAACATCTAACATTATCTTAGACCGAGAATACCTCCGTCTCGGAACTGCAAAGTCTTCTCAGCCGAGACGATTGAAGCCTTGTCCTTCATTATGCTTCTTAATGATTATCGTTTGGGCGACCTGAATCTCATAGTACGTGTTCACCTCAATTGCTCGACGCTTCTTGCCCTGATGGCAACACCTTTTCGTAGCTGTGATGCTGAAACCCGGGACCTCAATTGTGGCGACGACCTTCGAGGACCTTGATCACGACGAACAGCGGCATGTGATATCTCGTGCCCTTGTTAATGTCGTCATCGACCAGCAAATCGGTCAAACAGATCACAGCGGTATGGCAATCATCAAATGAATTTGCATGGTCTTCAGGTACTCATCAACGAGTTTTGCTTTTTTAGGTGGATACCATCAGCGAAGTTTTACAAACAGATGCGGCTCGTTCTGCAGTCCCGATGATGTGATGCTCTACAAGGCCAAGGAGAATGTGCGAAAGGCTGCTGAGAACCCGCAATCCAAATGAAAGGCAGAACTGCCTGGCTGAGGCTCTTCGTTAAGCTTCGCTCTCGTGATTTTTTGCAGGCGGTGAGTTGACTGTTCAACAGCTTATTTGGCAAGGCTGCTCGTGTCCTAGAATTTGAGAAGTTGAGAGAGATCGTCGGAGACTTCCAACAGTTGCAGTATGCTAAATGTGTGCAAGTTTCTGAGCTGGCGAGGCTTTGTGATGACCAACTATTCTAGGCGCTATTATGCTACCTCTAACTTGCGCTCAGGCCCAAAGAACCCCCGACAACCTTGTTCTTGCCTTTTGGCATTCGTCTCCTGCCGCAAAATTCGGCTGATACTCGCCACGAACTCGCTGAGCAGAGGCTGAAGACGTATGACCTTGTGCTGATTCATTGATGGTCTTCAGGAGAGTGTGCAGAAGCCAAGGAACCAATGGTGTTGACGACAGCCCTGAAGCCATTCGAACCCATGCGTATGAACTTTGCGTTCTCAAGCGACGATGAAATGTTCCACTCGACGTTATACGACTGGCTAATCGGCCGCAACTTGGCTGACGATCTTCTCGAGGGTCGGTGACCGTTATCGTTTTTGCTCTGCTTCTTCCTAACTTTCGGTAGATGAGACCTCCATATTTAGAGGCCCACCTTCGTAGAGAGCCTGCTACTGTCGCGAAGTACCAACTTCTTTTGGCAGTTCTATGTCAAGAACGGCCAGCCATTGCGTGCGGCGGAGGTTCTGGGAGCATTGGCGGAATCAACAGAGTGAGTCAGTTGCTTCCTATTCGACAAACCCCCTCTCACCACCATGTCACAAGGTTCGAGCTGCAACTCGACTCCCGCGTGGAATACTTAACGTTGGCGGTTGCGAACGCCAAATCACATCCTATATCTGCGGGTGGTCGACATGAGACCGCCATCGCCTTCCTCACCGACCTCGAAGAGAAGCTTGATGTTGCTCAGGTTCAGTTAGAGATTTACCAGATCCTTGGTCCGCATATGGAAGATGCTCCCGAAGTTGGCCAACGCATAAAAGCTTTGAACACCAGATTGTTCACCATGACAGAGGTTCGGCTGCTCTTTGATGCCGTGTGTGGGGTTGCTCATTTTCCATTAGCTTTTCCAAGAGTACGCTGTGCCCTTTGACCTTCCCAATATCAAGCTCCTTTGTCTCCATGTATCCGAACATCGAGACGAGGCTGTCGTGCGTCCTATTTGGAATCAAATCTTTGAAGAGAGTACGCACACTCTCCATTCTTGTTCTTTTCGGCTCCTCTCTTATTACAATAACAGTTGCTCGGGAAACGCCGGACGTATCAACGCAGAAAGACACCATTTTCAAGCAGGTGGTGGCCTTTGGCCAGAGATTTTATCCCTCGGAATGTGCCTTCCCCTGCGTATGTTGTATTCTCCCTTTCAATTCCAGATTGGCGCCTTACATAGCAACATATAGGCTTCGTTTCAGGGCTCCTTGTTAGGTTCCGTTTGGCAAATAAGGGTGAAGTACCACCTGGCTGGGTTTCCCGCCTGCTAAACCAATGCACCGTCCCATACGTGGAGATCTGGGAGGTTCTCCATAATATGTACGAGTCACAGGTCGGTACCCCATTCTAATCTTCTCTCCGGAGCCAAAAAGGCTGACACAAGTTCGTTGTGTAGGTCCCTCCGTCAACGACCAGGCCAACGTCCAGGCTATCTCGGAGGAAATTGCTGTTCTGCTCACGGATTGGCTGAATGAAGCCCTACGACCCCCAATCTTCGCTTCGCGGGCAGAGTTCCCTGTTGGCCGCATAGACCCTCGCTGTCGATCAGTACATGCAAGAGCTCGAGGCGTCCCGCACTGAGACGCGCGCAGTATACGAAAACATTAAGCGCCAGCTACGTCGTCACTGGTGACGATAGTCAGGGTTGTCGGCCCAACTTTCGCAGCTGGGGTAGGATAGGTCGCAATGGACGTGTATGTATCTAGATGACAATGATCGGGCTCGGAATTGACAGCACCCTCGGCGAGAACGGAAACTATGCCCCAATGCCTGGTTTAAACCCTGACAAATGCTGTTGTAAAGTCTCCGTGTTCATCTCGCGATCCTGTCCCTGTCGACGGGACGCCAGTCTGGCCTCGATGCGAAGGGATGTTTACGGAAACCAATGCGGCCTGCTACACGTCTAGCCGGTCGGCCCATCTCGATTCCAATGTAAATCCCTATTGTCATCAGATTCGGTACATGAATTAGATGTAGTAGCAGACGGAAGCCGGCCTTTATGCATTCACCTCCAGGATCGCATCCTCGGCTCGCATGAGGAACCCGCTTCACGTAATACTCTGTCTTTTGGTAGACCTTTGTAAAAGGCTCTGCGGGGGTACCTGGGTAAGAAAGATATCGTCCGAGTAGTGTCTCCAGAGAGAAACTTACCTGACAGCTCCCACCAGGATGAGAGCGACGACGATCAAGGCGGCGACGTCACGGGTACCATCTCTGCGGCGAGATCCTCGATATCTCGCAAGCCATTGCACAGGGGCGAGGAATTGGAATGATAACAGAAGATGGACGACAGAGACAGCCCCACCAGAGGTAAGCCGAGCAAGAAACGGCGTACAAACCTCATTACAACCCCCGACTGTAGGCTGTGTTCCAAAGGAACACCCCTCGAATTCCGACCATGAGAATAGCCTGCTTCTGATGGAAAGACGCCCTCATCCAGGATCCCTGCAATGTCTCCGTCCTTGAGGACCCGGAAAGTAGCGGTGATAAGGTCCCTAGCAACGTCGACTGGCGAAACGAATTGGTAACCAAAGTACGACCAGGTGTAGTATGAATCTGAGGAAAGCTCCTCAAAGAAAGAAGCCAAGTAGGTGGTGATCAGCGAAGCCAACATGACTATGGCGGTGAACGACAATCCGGAGAGCAGCGCAATTACCACTGTAGCCAAAACGTTAGATCGTTCAGTAACTACGACTTGCCATATTGCGGTGGGAGTGACGTACGTTTGTTGGACGCCAACCCAAGGACTTGCGTCCTCGCAAACCGATACTGGTAATGGCATTGTGGGCAAGCGAAGAAGGCACCCTGCGAAACGGAGGTCTTCCTCCACCGTTCTAAGCATCGGACGTGCACATACTATGGAGGAGAAAAGTGTCAGCTATCTTGCATGGCTATTTCTGAGCGCTTAAGGCCACTCGGATTGAACCCTTGCAAAGGCAGGGTGAAATGAGGGCGCCCCAACTCTATCTCAGCATTGGTACCGTCAAGGCAAATTCTGCATTGCCTTTCGCCGGTGTCCTTTGACGCCTCGTCGTCCCTCGAAGTTGACATATTTCTGAAATAGTAAAGGCAGTGGTCAGGGACAAAGGTGCGTGGGGTCCGGCATCCTTGAAAGCCCCTAATGGCAGCTGGACGAGCGGGCCGAAAACCTCGTGGCTCCACTGCTAGCGCTCGGTGTAACGCGAACGCAAGACTCAGCTTCAGCAACAGTACCACCCTCTCCAGCGGCTCTTGTAACAGCGGAATGGTCTCAAACAGTAGCAGTGAGAAACTGGGCGCGTACGACTCGTCGGCGCAATCGCTGGTATGGGAAGCGGTGCGTTTGGGGTTCAGTTGACACGCCTGGTTAGATGTGAAATTCTGAGCAGAACGATTCAGGGTTGACCAAGGTGCTGTGCTCTTGAGTACTTGAGTTCTCATCTCTTGGGTGTCAACTGATCTGCGATTAGGTTGCGGTTGGGCATGGGTGTGTAGCAGTGTGACCTCGCGCCAAGTCAGTTGCGTCTATGCCTCTGCAATTCCCCACACATTTCGCTCATTCACATCTACACAATAGCCAAGGTTCAAATGAAACTCTATCCTTTCCACATTTAGGTTCGATACAATCAAGACACGAATGCAATGTGCCCATCCAGGGACGTATCGGGGGGCGGTCGATGTCCTGAAGCAAATCGTTCGCAATGAGGTTGGATTGCTTCTTTAATATCCACCTTCGATGAATTGACAATGGCAACTATGTTAGGGCGTCCTGGCTCTATACAAGGGCGCAACCCCTCCTGCGGTTGGTTGGGCTGCCATTGACTCCGTGCTATTAGGATCCCTCCACAATTACCGGCTGCTCCTTCTTCAGAATGGAATGTCGGAACCGAACCCAGGCTCTGGAAATCCCCGGCTGACTCTTCTAGGACATGGCGTTGCAGGGCTCTTTGCTGGATGCACAAGGTATGCGTCCGTTCGTCCAGGAGCGCCTGATTTTGACATGGTCATATGCTTTTGATTGTGAAGCGCTGTGATAGCAACCCCAGTGGAGCTTTTGAAAGGTGCTTTTCGCGAATCTCCGGGATGCGAAATCACTGAACATTTTGTGCTTCTAATTATGCAGTCAAGCTCCAACTACAGGCTCAGAAACGCATCGCAGAGCGACGTTTTACTGGCCCCGTTCACTGCATGCGTGAAATTGTGCGAGCACAGGGTCCTCTGGGCCTGTGGTCAGGCTTCTCTGGCACCGTGGCTTCCAGAGTAAACTTCTTTTGGATGTTTTTCTCGTTCGAGGTATGTGCGTCCATCAGCAACGTAGACGATCATGACACAATGCGGCTACAGGCTTTCATGCGCGGATTTGGCAAGCTAAATGGAACACGATTCGAGGTAAGTACCTGATTTATCAACTCACTGACCTACCCCGAATCTAAGGAGAGTGCTCAGGTGAGCACGGGTCTTGCCAACTTCCTGTCAGGCGGACTCGGCGCTTTTTCGTACTGGATCATGGCCATCCAGCTGATAATGTCAAAAAGTGTGTCTTGCCCCTTCGATTGGCCTTCAAACTCCTCCTGACACTTTAATGCCCGTTATCAAGCCGGATGATGGCCTACCCTTATCCCGACTCATATCCAACCCCAGGGTCTACCTTGAGGATACCAACGTTTTCGCAGACAGCCAAGAAGATATTCATTCAAGACGGGTACGCCGGATTTTTCCGCGGACTGGGACCTTGTCTCCTACGCGCGTTCCCTGTCAATGCTTCCGCATTATTGTTTACGAAGGCTTGATGCGAATATTTGGTGCCGAAAAGGTATGTCATTCATTTCTTGTTTTCCTGTTTCAGCCAGGTAGACCAATGCATTTCAGACTCGCCATTGAGTGCCCCTCCGTGCGCTTGCTTCTCGTCTCTATGTCGCAAGTATTAGAAGCTCGTCTTGCGATATGATGGCTCTCTGTTACCTGGATCTCACATACTGCTTTTGGCTAAAGAGATACCAAATCGAGAAGGCAGAAAGAGAATATATAAACAGCATCTAGAGCATTACAAGTGGAATATATACAGTGCCTTCAGCCGTAAGCTGACCCTATAACCTGCTATCGATACAATGTCCAGTGATGGGAATGCGCAAGACCAAATACGGTGGTAATAATGTGCAAGATATTGGAAATGAGGAGTGAGAAAATCCGTGAGGAAAGAAATTCAAGACAAGACAAGACAGAGCAAAAGGAATGGCCAGCACAAATGTGAAGAAGAAAGAGAGGCCGAGAAGCTCAAAGATAACACCGGGAGAACGTGCTGGGTGGTAGAGCACAGGGCCAGTTGGAACGGGCGACGGCAGCCTCCCAATCTTTCTCATCGGACCGATACAAATCAAGGGCGACCCTGCTGTTCTCGATCTAACAAAAGAGCCGGTGAGAATGTGGCGTTAGTATCTCATCTCGTCTCGTGTTTAAATGGCGAATGGATTCGTCGGAGAGGAAATACTCACCGGGTTCAATTGCCCCTCTTGGCACCTTCTGCACATGAGCTGCCAGGCTAAAGTTTGAAGACCGACGATCTGCTGCGGAGAGCGGAGAGCATTGCGGAACGGCTATAAGCGCACATCGGGCATCAGCAACAGAAATGAACCCGAGCTTGTGGAGGGAACGAGACCGACCTGGTAGAGGGCGACATCCCTAGTTGCCACAGCTGGGTGAGGAATGCCTAGGACTGCTCGGAGCTCTCGTTAGAAGTGCAAAGGGATAGTGAGAAGGCAGAATGCGTACCTGATAGATCGTTCCAAAGGCTGTGACCTACGAGAACCTTGCCCTTGATGAGATTTGCAACTTCTTGCTGCACGACTGAAAACGGCCAGGCGTTGGCTAGATAGCACCAGGGCCATCAATAACCGAGCCTGGGAGGCCACAGGAATAAAGACGCTTACGAGGTTGAAGGTCGCCAGCCGTGATGCCAGTCACAGCTGTGCGATAATCGGTGACCTGGAGGGATGGTGAGAGACCACGACGCGTTGAATTCTAAAAGGACGCACAGGGAGAGTGGGGGCGACGAAGCGATCGTATAGGACCGCACCGCGATATTCCACAAGGCTCACGCGACTGGACATGGGGTCAACAATGGTCGGGTGTCCTTTGAAGTAAGACATACGCGAGCATGGTCGTTGTACCTCCAGGCCCAACCCCAACGTTGGTGCACGAGAGGGCGATGTATTGCTCGACGGTTGGGGGAGCCATCTTAAGTATGTATCGTGGAGAAGTATAGCTCACGAATGGAAAGATTGGCTGAGGATTCGAGAGGCGGGTAGGAGAGCATAAAATCGAGCTCGTCTGCTCTCCCTTAAATAAATTGGGGAGCCCATGCTCAATTAAGAAGGACCATGCCAATGGTAGTGGCAAGCCCTCAGTGACATAACCACCATAATTAAGCTCTCACTGCTCCCTTTTTATCGCTCCGGAAGCAGTCAGGTCACCTTAACCGTACGCCGTACGGACAAGTCTCAACGATCGACCACCCACAACCAGATCGCGTAGGAATATATCTAGCGACCCTGCATGATGTTCGGCTGTCCATGGGTCCAATCAATGCCAGTGGGAGGAATTCAGGAAGCAGAAGACGAAGAGATAGATTGGCAGGAGATCTGCCAGCGAGTGCGTCGGCTGGCCTTGCAAATATCTCAGGCAGTTCGCATTTTGCCTAATCCTTAAGAACGGAACTGACTGTAGAAGCATCCACCCCAAGTAGGTTTTGACGGATGATTTCTCGCAGATCCCGCAACGCTGGCACTGATCGAAGGATTTAGGCGCCTGTCCAAGCCCGCGCTGATAAAGGATGCCCGCACTAGATTATAAAAAAGGTGCCGTCAGCTTTTACCTAAACACCTCACCGGCGATCTTAAAAATAAAGAAAAGTGTAAGGACTTTCGGTGCGATTGCAACCCAAGCCGATAGCCTGTACATGTCTAACGGATTGCTATTCAGGGCAGTAGAGATGAGGTGGTCATTGTCCCCAGGCTTTCTCGGGCTAATGGCCTCGTGGAAAAGAGCTACCAAGAAATACTCCCAGACTGAGGATACCAGAAAAAAAAAAGAGTCGATCTCCCAGGAACGGCAGCCCTGACGATGCGGCATAAGACAGGGTCCGGATGAGAGATAGAACAGAATCTCAAGTTGCCGAACAATGGTTGAATCGCCGTGTATCTGCAATCTTGGGGTGCTGCTTGTCAAGTTCCTCAGGGTACTCCAGCGCTTGGAATGATGCAGCCAGACGGGGATGACTTGCAGTGAAATGGAGTCAAAGGTATTTTTATTTCACACCTACACAACCTCGTTGCTTGTCCTCCCATAGAGCAACCTTTAGTCTAAGCTTTGCAATAAATAACAAATGCCTTTCCTTTGGCGTTCTAGGGAACAGGATCTTGTCCGATAAACGCCGCAGTCTAAGCCTGGTGATCGACGCCTCGTTTCTCGCGGAGAGTGCATGTGGATGACGAGTGGCTATGAGCTCGGGCTCCTCGCTATAGGCTTTTGCGAGGTCCAAGCGCCCTTCTTTGAGGGCCAGAGTCACTATGCGCCTCCGCACACGCAAGTCCAGGTCCGCCTCCTTGCACCATTGACGCATAAAGAACTGGGTAAATCTGTTCGCCGTCGTTGCACACTTAGCCACCTTCTTCAGAGGAGAGAGAAGCGCAAACAAAGTCGTTGCATCTGGTCGAATACCACTGTGAAGGTTGCAGAGCTTCTTTAATGTCTTGATGTTACGCTCAAGGTTGCGCACACCCTTTCCTGATGAGCCCAATGCGACATGGGAATTGAGAAGATCGACGCAGCCTTTCCGCCAGCTAGGCGTTAAACGCCGAGGAAGAGCTCGCAGGTACGAGGTAGTAATTTCCATTGCGCGGTCAGGACGCTGCAACCTGAGGAAAAATGACACGATCGTGTTGATATCCCGTGGTGGAACGCGTTGCGGGGTGGCCAGCTCCTTTGGCGCGCGTTGGAAGAGCAACCGTAGCCGAGGGTCCCAGGTGTCGGGGTCGGGAAACGGAGAAGGTCGTTTATGCATAGTCTCGCCTGACGCTATGTATCCGGGTTTAGTGAGTTGGAAGAATTCGATCCATATAGGAAGGGGTATATTGTCGGAGGATATACCGCGAAGGGGATCTGGCCGAGTGATTATTCGCCATGCTTGGTTCCAGGAACCCGTTTGGACGAGGTAGCGAGTTTCCAGCTTCCAGGTCTCCTGGTTCCTCCGGATACGAGAAGCTTTCATGGAGAGGAGAAGTGATCGAACTGCGCCAAACGCATTGTGTCGAAGTGCGAGAGCGAGAATGACGTTGTATGAGTAGGTGGTGTGGTACTGGGGATATAGCCTGTAGAAGTCGAGGATTTGAGGAAGTTCGAGGGAAGGTCTTGTGAAATAGATCAATCGAAGCAGTGATTGGTGAAAGCTATCATGGCTCTTGGGCTGAGGAAGGTCTCGTGGAGGAGGTTGTACCAGGAGACGATGGAGTTCATCTTCATGTAAAATTAAGGGGCCCGGAGCCGGTTCTCCAGGTTGTATTGAAGGGGGGAGATGAGAAGGATCCGAGAGCAAGGGTGGTGAGTCTATGGTGCGAGGCTGGCTCTTTCTGGATGTAACTGTCGGCCTTGGGGGACTGGCAGGAGGTTCTGGCCGCTGACCAGACTCATGTGTCTCCTGAACCGACGTGACTGACTGCTGCAGTGACCTGTTTCTGCTATGGCCCTTAGCTACGTCACATCCGGTGCTAAGTCACAGCAAGTCAGATTCCGGGTTAAGCCAGACATGACACGAACCAAATACCTGGCAAGATTTGAAGGCCCGGACGCGTCGACAGGCCTTGCGCAACTGCTATGAGGTGTACCGTGACCACCTGCTCGGTCCATAGGAGTGGTTGCCTTGACCCCGGGCGTAGTGGAACTTCGGCGAACCCATGCTCTCGCTGCTGCCAGCTGGAGCGCTGCGGAGAAGGAGGGTGCTGGTAGAATGTGTGCCCTGGATGCTACAAGGGCTACAGCGCGATGGTGCATGCATGGGAAGATGCTCCCTGCTCGACGGGAGAGCGCGCCAAAACCCAAAGCGTTGGCAGTTTCAACGCTGTCCGTCGCGTGCAACCCGCCCAAAAATCATGCTCTCTCACGCCTATGATCCGAGTCGGTCGATGGGCGCCTCATCCTCGCATTGTTTCTTGAAAATCAGTCGCAGCTATCAACGTTCAACGGTGAGCAATTTGACCGTCTTTGCCTTGGTGCCAGAAGATTATGAGATGTGAAAATACTGAATCCTGGTGCCCGTGCTCGCTAAATTGGCGGCGGGTGGATGGACTTATCTTGAAGTAGCGATCCATGAAAGGCTTCTGAGAAAGTCAATGGTCGAGTCACTCACGTCCTAGCATTCAAAGGACTCTACCCGACGCTTCGGGACAAGGCAATTACGCCACAGGATGTCAACGTTCAAAGGTCAAATAGTGGTGGTATTCCGATAATTTCTCGAAAACGGACATGAGCACCGATGGCAAAGGTTCCAGAATATAAGGAGGTCCGAGGCTTCCGAGTCTCTGGTAAATAGACGCTCGTACAATATGAGTCTGCAAAGTATAGGAGACAGCGGCATGATCAGAACTATTAACAGCAGCGGGATGGGTTCGAATCAGATCAAATGACACTGGGGATGTAATAGTGCGAGTAATGGAGTATGCGATGTATAGAGAACTACATGAATGGGATGCCAAAGAATTGAAGTTGATGTACGATGTGTTAAAAAAGAAGGACGTGCCAGAGTTCGTGAATCATTAAAGTTCATCCATGGCATTGCGTAAACTCCGACCAACCAGCCATCCAACCTTTCCTACCCAGTGATCGCGAACTTGACGCATAGGCGTCGAGATTTCCGTTGTCTTGCTGTCCGCCATCTCGTCTAGCCCCCTCTCCCAACCTCTCACAGTTTCAATCCCAAACATCCCCGCCTGCCGATTTACCACTTCGTCAATCCTCTTCACCCAGGTTTGCCATTCCTCCATCAATCGTGGAACAACAAGCGGCGACATTGTCGAGATTGTTAGCTGCGGCTGTGACAGAATGTGATTCGTGATAGTGTGGAGGAACGTAAAGGTCTCCGAGGGGTGAAATTTGTCCTTGTGCATCGCCTGAATGGTGTGTGTTAGGTGAGAGCCAGCAACGGACTGATTAGGTGTTGATGTTGATGAAAAGTATGGGAGATAAGACATGCAGCAAGCCACAAATTCGGTAATGTGAGGTCTTAATCGGGAAACGATGTAAGAGTCTCGCATGCCGCCTTGAGGCTGGTGCACGGGTGGCATCGATTGCAATGCACCAAAGCCAAATGAGACGTTTGAGGAGAACGTGGACGAGTTGGAATATGGGTAGGCGTCTCGAAGTTTCCTGGCTGACTGTTCTAGTGCCTGAAGGGCTGTCTCGAGTGTGGGCTTGGGAATGAGTGAAAGTATTGTCGACTTGAGCTCTGGTTGGGCTTTGACGAGCGATGTGAGGAGTGGCAACAGTGATTGCGTAGGTAAACTTGCTACAGAGAGGTGTGAGTCGTTACAGTTGCACAAGCAGTCAATACGAACCTAAAAGAACACCGACGTCGACATCATCGTCCTGGCCATTTCCAGCCTCCTTCTTCTCTGAAGAAGACGACGAGCCTTGCCCTGTGGGTGCATTGGATGGTATCATGCGAGCGCGTTTGGGTGCAGCACGCTTCGGCCGTTCTGGTGTAGGGCTGCGGTCCATAGATTGGTCTCTCTGATGTTCATTCTCGAAATCGTCCTCTGAACGACCTCGTTTTACAGGTCTAAGCGAGTGGTTTATGGAGGAGGCGAGCTGGTGAAAGGCAGCAACATTGCTATGGCCTGGCGTTGACGATTGCCACTGTCCGCTTGGAGACGCCATGTTCGAGCTGGACGAGCCCAGCGATGGGCCTGAGCTGAGCCCAAAGCCAAAGCCAAATGGTGAGGGGGCATGAGAGACTGGTTTTGGTTTGAAGTCGATATGGTGCTGCATTACATTGGTCATGGTGAAAAGATGGTCGAGGTCTGAACAGTCGTAAGCAGCTCATTTGGCGTTGTGGCTCGCCTCACGGCTGTCGGTCCGCAATTGATCTCATCATCGCATCACGTGCAGGTCTTTTATATTTTCCAACGCGAGTTGTCGCAGGGTCGTTCCTTGTCTTCTTCCACCATTTGCTCGTTCTAAAGGTATGTTGAAACACCTGTTTCTCTTCAATGAAGAGAGCAATTGAATCGCTACTTCGAAGCTACGGCTTATGACTTTCAATCATATACCCAAATTTCTGAGTCCCTCGAAAGTTTGTCGAGTTGCATCTAACTCTTCTTTTCTTCAGCCTTCTGCCTAGTTTTCGCACTTTTCAATGGTGAGCATTGTTTTCTCTCTCGTCGCATATGATTATAATATCTAGAAGTCAAGCCCTGACACCATCTCAAGGATGGTAGATGAGGATTTTCCATGCTAATCATGATGCCCACTCGCTCGCCTTCCACCTCGTACACGATTGCTAATTACCTCCCCTTTCCCTAGGTCATCACATTATATAAAGCATCTCTACTACCATTACCATAACACTATGTATATACCCATAACAAATTCAACACCCACATTACAAGTAAACCAAAAAGCACTCTTCCCCTGAGATCTGTAAAAACACTTGATAACGCAGACTGTCTTGACGAAGGCGGTGAGGATGAAGGTTGCTCGGCCAGTCGGTCAAGGCATCGTCGTGGACGTATTGGCGTGTCCGGTTCAACGAGGACGTCCTGGCCTTCCTTCGATGAAAGGTCAGGGCTCGCCCTGGATGGAAGCTCCACTTCCTGGATGTACTCAGATCCAATCTGGCCAGGTGTCGAAACTGTGATTCGAGGTGCAGTCGATACGGGATTGGGAAGCGATGGCTGAGTTTGGCCTTCATTGCAGATTCTGGTCGTGATCTGGGTTGTTGCCCACGCCATCCGATCCGACAGATACAGGAACATGATGGAGGTAAGAACGAAGTTGACTGGGCGCCAGCGCGTGCCTGGAAGCACGAGTAGAACACCCTTGGTATCTCCCGCCAACCAAAAATGGTATTGGATGATGAATGTCTCGAGTGAGCATTTGCCCACAAAGGCAAATGCAGTGGACGACACGGACCGGAGGACGGTACTAGCGTTCCTCAGGATTGCAAATGCCAATACGGGGAGGAATGAGATGTATGGGTGCCAAAGATTGTAGGTGAACTTTGATTCTTGCCATAGTTCAAAGGCGAAGAACCAGACGAGTACCAGGACGGAACCTGCAATACCCACTTTGCTTGCAAGCGGCCAGAGGTGATGGTCAGTGAGACGATGCTCTCGGGCTTTGACCACAAAGATCGATGCGAGCATCCCCACGTATACGATCCAAAGATCAAGATTTACTCGGAAAGCCCATTCGCGAGCAGACCAGTTGATGCCAAAGATAGCTTGGAGCATGTAGAAGCAGCTCTCCAGTAATCGCGGCTGCCACATGAAATAGGTCGTCAAGGCCGCCGAAAAGAAGACCTTGAGGAGGAGAAGAGGAGTGCGTGTGTTGAGTCGGGGTCCCAACGCCATCGTGGCGTAGATAATCAGGTACCACCAAGATACCAGGGGCGAGAAGTAATAGAATACAACTGTGAAAGTTATCAGCGGATGAACCACCTTTGAAAACCGTATACTCACAGTCTGTGTCCATGATATATGCCAGGCACAAGGTAAGCAGATTCAAACGGACTAACACCTGCCAATTTAAAATAGGTGTGAATGAATGGACCGACCGGTTGGAAGCGGATACTCACCTGAGCGATGCGTTTGAACCCAAAATCTGCTTTACGAAGGTAGAAAGTGGTGTGTCCATAACCGGTCATGAAGAGATAAGAGGCAACCAGCACCCGGATCGGATTGTAGATGCCAGATACTTTCGAGGCACCGAGGTAGTGGTAGATCAGGATAATTACTGAAAACGGGGATCGTCAGAGGTCAACGTCAAAGAAGTAGTACTTCTACTCACATTGCATCCAACCTTTCCATTCGTCAGTTTGGTCCCGGTTCAAGAACCCTTGGTCATTGTCGGCGCGCTTGAGCGTTCCCAACCCAACTAAGACCGTCGCCAGGCACAGGAATGTGAAGGTCCAAGGATTGAATTGTTTCTGTTCTTTAAGCCATAGCCAGGACCGGTCCGACAGATATATGAGAGCAAGGCCAGCACTGAGGATAAGATACGGGAGCACCGATGGACTTAAGGCAGCACCAAAAATGGTTCGAAGATCTGCAAGTTGACTATCAGGGAAGGTTCTCAACGAGCTAATGACCACATACCAGCAAAGGGGCCGGCTGTGAGATAGCAAAGAACAGGGATGGATATCACCATGCCTACAAGAAGGATGGTATGGATGAGGTTGGGCCAAGGATAACCATTACAGCAGGTCTTGCTGTATGGGAATCGTTTTGGAAGCTCATCGTTGCAGCGGAGGTTGAGCAGAATATTTGCCTGTTTCTGAACGACAAGGTCGTTGAAGTGAATACCATCTTCCGTTGCTGAAGGGTCGAGCATACTATTGAAGACCATGGGGATATGGACGGCAGAAGGGCCAGAAAGTAGTGCATGCTGGGCAGCACGATGCAGGAGATCTGAGTTCATGGCATCTATATCGGATGAGTGCATGGTCAATCCACGCTCTGGCGACAGTTTGTTCGCCACCACCTCCTCAACAGGGAGCATCACAATCGAATCGGCAGCCATTCTTGACGGGTCAGAGAGCTTGTTGAAAATGTTTTCAATGTTCGCTCCCCAGCCCGGTATACCGCCAGAAGCCTTCGCGTATCGTAAATACCAGAGGCCTGAGCCCAACGCAAGCAATGCAGGCGGGTGTCGCTCGTGGTTTGATGGTGTAGGTCCTAGTATTGTGGTGATATAGGTCCCGTTCAAGAAGGGGTCCCAGTAGAACGAAATGCGAGTTCCGTTCGCTGTGCGAAGTTCATGGTCCTGATGCTTCTGGTCATCCTTTTTCGGTGAGGTTGGAAGAGATGGGTCTAGGAGGTGGGCAAACTGAAAAAAGAGCTTCCGAGTGACAGAGTCGCCAACAAAGGCTATGTCCCGAGTTGCGAGACATGTTGCACCGTCCTTTGCACCGTAGGGGTGTAGCATGCATCCTGCACTCGGGACAATAGCTTGAGCGCTCAACTGTGACAAAAAAAACCGCTTTGCGTACCTTCAGGCTGCCAGTTTTTGTGTCCGAGGTCCTGCCATGATCCACTTGTGAGAAGTGCATTGCAGCGAAGAGGATCGGCATAATCTGGGTACAATCGAGTAAGCGTAGCCTCAAGTCATTACAATAGGTAGAAACGCACCTAGGAAGGTATATCGGGCCGCCCCCGCCAGTAAAGCAACGGCAATGGAAAGCAGTCCAAGGACCTGTGGCCAAGCAGGGTTGACGCTGAACTTGGATCGCATATTCACTGAGCGGTTTCTCCAGACTCAGTCGCCACAGAGGTGGAGATCTCTACAGTCGACAAGTCGAGCTTGCTTCAGTCTTGATGCAGTCGTAAAAGAAACCCCAGTGGGTGACTGGGTGCAGGTGGAAACAAGGCGGAAGGTTTCTTGAGGCAGTCAGAATGTTTACAATGCCATCATTTCTAGTACCTCCTTTGGGAACATAACGCGTCGCCAATTTACGTTTTCACGACGCGTCAGGTGCGCCTTCCAGTCATGCGAATATCGAGTCTTGCTGGGGAGGAATAAGGAGAGTATTACAATGTCCAGATATACATAGATTTTTTGGGCTAGGATATCAATTGACTAAAATGAGTCCATACAATAGTGTGATAGAAGAAGGCTTCAACGAAGCGAATGCCCTCAAGCGCTAGAAGAAGTGACAAGTCCTGAGGTAAAGTGTCAGGCACAGCAGGAGAGAGATAGACGCAGCAACAATAAACGCACCAGTTCTGTTGACAGATGAAGAATGGGTCCGTTAGTCAAAGCATTCACAGAGATTCGGGTTGCTTACCCTTGACAATGATTGTTTGCGGCCATGGGAATGCACGAAAGGTAGCGGCAGCCTTGACAAGCTGTACATGGTATGATCAGTTGGGTTAGTTCGTGATACGAAAGAAATTTTTCCTTACCCGCATATGGATTGGATGTGTAAAAATTACGGACAAGTAGGACGAAGAGTAGAATAGCAATTGGAGCTGCCACTAAACGTGCAACCCACATTAAGATTTTGTGGCGCTTGCTTTCGCTAATCACTGGGTATATGATCGTGCTGACGAGAAGTCCCATCACAAAACCCCCAATATGCGCTTCGCAGAGATTGAGCTAGCTGTAACATGATGTATGATAAGAAGCGCACCAAAGTTGTCCACATCTGCAGTGATAAGAATGGGTCAGAATCGAGAGAGGACGGTCATCGTTTCGGGACCTACAGGGTATAAATCCAATGGCAACACCGATGGCAAGTTCGATGGTCATAAAGACGAGCTGCGCCAAGCATCAGTGGTATTCAGACAGTACCGTAGAGCCCTGAACCTGCCTTCCGAACTGGACGATATTGATATTTCCAGTGTGCAAGCAGGTCTACCCATGTTACCTATAATCAATCATTAGTAGTGATCGGTTCAATCAGAGGTGAGCCACGTACGGCCACTGTGCCAAAAATCGCACCACTGGCACCAACGGAAGGCACTCCTACAAGCGAGAAGTTACCGCCAAGCACGTTTCTGCTTATAGTTGAGCATGTATTATCGAGAAGCAAGTGCAGAAACTCACCCAAAGATGCCAGCTGCGAAGTAAGTAATTGTAAAACCAATGGAACCCATGTCGCGCTCGATCTGTGGAGGGTGTCAATCGTGAAAGCGCTCCTTTGTCCACTGCAAGCGTACCTGGGTTGAGAGCGTCATTTGGGCCAGCATATTGAGCAATAGATGAATGACCCCAGCGTGCAGGACGATGGGAATAATGAATCTGAACCACTGATTCGGCTCTGTCCCAGCTTTGTAGCCTTGATGAAGTCGTGAGTGGAAATCCAGCCATCGGAAAGTAATTATACTAACCAAAGGAACAAAGCTCTGCCACCGTACAAACTTTAGCGTCGGTACTACCCAGAGGCGCAGTCGACGTAGGACCTACAGAAAGTGAGCATATGAAAGGCCCCTGAAAAGAAGGAAATCTCACAAGCGAGGTTGAACTCAGGCGGGACTTCCTCCACGGTCTTCATGCATGGAGGAAATCGAGCTCCAAGAGATATCAAGCCACTTCCTGAAGGGCCAAGCATGGGATTTATTGTAGGCTAGACAATTGTCCTGAGCTCCTGACAGAAGCCAAACGTTGCACGGCTTGCGTACCTTAAGGGAAATCGGACTGCCTTGCTTCTGAGCGTTGTATATTAGCTCATATATCATGACCGCGATCATAACCGCAGTGAGCGTCCAGGCTAGAGGTGTTATCTAGAGGCCAATTGACGACAGCACGTTGCCACTCACCAACGTAGGGCCTTTGCTGAATCCCAATTCCCCTCTTCTTATTCTCGATCCGCTGCTGCAGGGAGTCTCGGTAACCTGAACCTCCCATTAGTTTCCCCATCAGCCCTTTGGGCGTCGATTGCGCTGGAGGATCAGCATAATCTACTCTGCGTAAGTCAGGAGGCTCGTGGACGATCTGTGGAGGTTACTCACTCATATTCTGATACGCCTTCGGTGCACCCCCTACAAGGGGAGCTTGTTGATAGTCTTCCTGAGGCGATAGTTGACGTTCCTGCGGCGGATAGGGTTGGTATGCATTTCTCTCGACGTCAACAGAGCTCCGGCTTGGCTCAGGCGCGTATCCCAAGTAGCCAGAGCTTGGAGGTGGATGAAAAGGATCATCTCTCGTGTCTCCGTCCTTCGAGCCCATCGCGTTGTAGCTGCTGCTGTAGTCTGAAGTTGGATATGGCTGCGGACTGGACCCAGACGAATCGGCAACAGAAGGAAAGCCACTTTTGTAATCCTGTGTGTTCTTCGTACCGTCCTCTGCGAGATACCCTCGAGGTTCGCCAATGACTTCTGACTCGTAGCTTGGGGGCCTTGGGTCTTTCCGGTCGACAATCATGACTTTATGAGACCTTGTCTATGCTGCTCTATTGTGTTTTAAGAGATTTCGGGTAGCCAAACGTGGTGGTGGTCGAGGACAAGGCGTTGCAGAGCAGTGCAGCAATAACGGAACCTTAACATGACGACGGTGGTCGAATGCCGTCCCATCAACTGATCTCTTCGAAGATCGCCACTCATCAATTCAGGCAGATCTACCATTCGCAATGCGGATAGAAAAGGTGGAATACGAATAGGTTTGATACAGCTGGTACATTGTCGTTACACTAAACACACATTACGCGACGCAGGGGGGGATAACTAGGAAGGCATTGGAAATCACGGTGCAGTAGCCATGTGGAAAGAACTCTCGACTGGAGTGACATCACCTACATTGGGCCGGCCTTTGGTCCGAATGGATGGCTTGCGGACAGTCAAAGGCGTAGGCAGGTGCTCATCGCCCTCCAGCTGCAGAACATCATCCTCTGGATGCTCTACACGCTCAGGCGAGGCGACGTTATCGTGGTCTTGATGATCTTCGAGATCCAAGGGCAAGTCGTAGTTCTTCCACCACTGAGATGCAGTATGAGGGCCGTCCAGGATTTGTAGAACGTGAGGGTCCACATCTCGAACCTGGCTATCACGAGAGCGCCATAAGAGAGGACCCCCCGGGTTACCCAGATCAATGCTACTCTTTGCCGAACCAGGTGGTGACAACGTGGAAGCAGGAGAGGTAGCGCCTCGTGTTACATCCTCCAAAAACGCGCGGCTGGGGTGGGCAGCCAAAAGCTTCGGATCGTCAGGGAACAGCAAGGGAAGCATGTGACGAGAGTCGAGCAATTCCCCCAATGCTTGAGGAGCGCGAATTGGCTGCCACCATGAGCGATCTTGGTCTCGGTCCAAGAGCAGATCGATGCCGTTACGCTGAGTGGGATCCAGGGATGTAGTGGACATTATCGATGATTGGTCGGATATGCTGCTCGACTCTCCAACGAGAGTTGAGGAAGTCTCCTCTCGTTCCCGATCCCTGTCAGATATCTGCCGCACCACACCTCAGTATGGAGTTCTTTGAAAGGCCCAACGGATGGACAAACCTCCTTCCTCAAAATCTCGACGCCAAGCTTGACTCTGTGACGCTCCCAATCTTTTTGCAGTTGGATTACATATTGGATACATTCGTCGTTCATTCGGCTTTCGTTCACTTCATATTTGTAGTCCCGTATTGCGCGCCGCATCTGCACGCACGTTAGAAAAGCGGATTCGATTATGCCACGAACGAGTCGCGAACCTGAAGAGGGTTCAGATGCTTGAGCGACTGAATTATAGAGACCAGATCCGGGAAGTCTGCCACAGACGATAGGCACTGGGGGCGCATCAGCGATTACCCGCGAGGGTGAGGTAGTCGAGAGGCGTACCTGTAGCCATGTTAACAGATCTTTCACAGGGGCAAAGTGAGCTAGCACTCCGGGTGGAATGCCCATCTCATCTGCCCAGTCTTCTATCACATTCAAGTTGGCCTGAATTTGCATGGCTCGTGTCCTTGGATGAATGTTAGAAGAGAACCTGGATCGACACTTTGACCATACCTGCAGAGGTACTTCTTCCTCGTTACAACACGGTTGAAGATTTCACCTATCCGGAATGAGGAGTGCTACAGACAAGATTAAGAGAGGCTTACTTACAGCTTGTCCAGTAGAACACCTGCGACCACAGCTGCGTGGTGAAGATAGGATTGATATCCGCAAAGGCTAGTAACGTGTGCAGTGCAGTTAGGAAAGACGTGAGTTCATAGGTAGACGGTGCACTCGATGGATCGGTGAAAAGTGCTGATAAAGGGGCGCCTGTTGCTCCCGATTGAGCACGAGCAAGGGTTTGCCGAATTGAAGAGAACTTTGGGGTGGTTGGAGATAGGTTTGTTGAGCCCAGTGTTCGAAGAGATGCAGTTGGGGATGCCAAAGGGTTCTTCCCGTGCTGGAGCGACCCTATGGCCACTGGGGGAGGAGCAGGAGCTTTCTTCTTGGTGAATGGTCTAAGAAAGGACCATTCTGACTCGAACTTGACTGTTTCCGACTCAGATCCAGAAGGTGCATAGTCGAGGACTGTGGGGTCCAGCAACTGATCTATTTTCCGCTCTGCAAACCGGATGATGAAGACTACAGCGCTCTTTCAGAGGCCATTTTGGGATGCGAACGTGTCTTGCTCACCGAAAACGGAGTTGATTACCTCTTCAATCAGCTCAAAAGACCCTAAGATCTCGCAAGCGGGACGAAGGGATTTGTCGCATTGTAGCAAATGCAACCACAGGACAGTGTTATGTAGCCAAAAAATGAGTGTTGGAAGGTCGTCAGGATTGTTCTAGGTATCGCGTAAGATTCAAGTGAATTGGAAATATCAATTTACGCACGAAAAATGCATCCTCAATGGAGTCAGTGGCGCCTATAATAAGGTCTTCCAGCCACAAGTGGTCGCAGGTCAGGCACGCAAACCTGGCAAGCAGGTATAGTGTCTGTGCGGGTGTTGGATCCTTCAGGTGTACAGGATAGTTTGTTATAACCGAGTCAAAGATTCGGGGTAGTGAAGTGGGCGAAAAAACGAGCATAGATGCGTAGTCCGGATGTGGCGTCTTCAACCCCAAGGTCAGAGATGAGTTATACATCGCAAGGAATGACTGACATAGATGCTGTCGTCGAAACTGACGTGCCTCTCATCGTTCTCTTCCTCCGACTCCATGTCCCCTTCCTCTGGTTCCCACCATTTGGCTTGGACCCCCAGGACTTTGCTGACATCGTCCCGAATGGCCTTCCGCTTGCCCCTACGTTTCTCCCTACGCTCGTGCAGCCGCCTCCGCTGTCAATCGGACCTCCCGACCAACCTTCCCCTCGCATCGCTTCTTCAAGAAGGAGAGCCACATCCTCGCGCTCCGGCAAGACCGAGTGAGCGGTAACGATGTCCAACGGCGTCAGCTTTCGATGTGTAACTTCAAAAGGAGAGCATCCATGAGTCATAAGATATGATACTAATGTTGGTGGGGCGATTATAGCAGCGTGATGCAGAGGTGTCCAGCCAGCTGATAGATTGTGTATTTAAGTTGTTGTCCCTCTGATATGGAACATCTGCGCACCATTATCTGCACTGAGATCTGCTCCTTGAGAAACAAGATACCGGACGCATTCCTCTCGTTCGACATCGCGATCCAAATCCCCACCAAACCCATGTATGGTGAGGCTGATCAGGCTTGCACCGTCTTCATCTTTAATGCCTAGGTCGACATACACCTGGGCTGCGCGATCGGACAGCAGAAACTGGAGAATGGAGAGATCGGCAAAGAGACAGGCGCGTTTCAGGCAGTGAACTACAAGTTCAGCCTTTTGCCCTGAGTCCAGGCCCGAATCTGAAGACAAGAGTTTTTGTAGATGTTGTGTTGAAGGGTATAGCGGATGCAAGTCAGGCTCTGGGTCCAAATTGAATGGTTGCAGGTTGGCCATTGGTGAAGTGAAGCCTACGATGGAGCCGGACAGCAGGTTCTATAAGTGTATCCAAGATGAAGGGTTCTACCCAGATGTCATAAAAATCTGAGTGCTGGTGGACAGAAAGCAAGAGGGGCAGGCCAGTCTGGCCCAGCAGACGGTGGTATCGGTGCAACGGCAGTTTGCCTGGCGATCAAATATCCAAGGCCAAATGGCCATCAACTTTCGTTCTCTGACCGCGACCGCCATGCCCCCACTAAAACGTCGTAAACTCTCAGACGACGAGGAATCGCACGAAGACGCTGAGAAAGCAGTCTCAGATGACGAGGAGCTTGCTTCACTCTCAGAGGCTTCGGCAGCCGAGTCCGGCGGAAATCCAGACGGAGAGGATAGTGATCTCGACATGGACGACCTCAAGCGTCAAAAGTCTAAGAAGACAATGAAAAGAAAAATTCGGGCAACAGGGGCTTCTACATTCGGTGCAACACTGCAAAACTTGCTACAGACAGAAGCGCCGTCCTCCCTTCCGCTATCCCTGAAGCCTTCAATAGCAAGGAAGCACCAAGATACCAAGCTTGAGTTGAAAGCAAAAAAGGTGCTGCAGCTAGAGAAAAAAGAGCAGGAAGATAAACGACGGATAAAGGATGTCATTGGGGGCTGGGGAGGAGAAAGTGAACGGGCACTTCGCAAAGTTGCTCAGCGAGGAGGTACTTCAACCGTGTCTCTTCTTTATAAAAACTTTATTCAGCTTCGATTTCCAGTTGTCAAGCTGTTCAATGCTATTCAGCAATCCCAAAACACCGTCGCAGAAGCAGCCGAAGAGGCTAAGGCTGCCAAAGGGTCTGGTAAGCCAAGATTACTAGCACCAACGTTCGAGGATAAGGGCAAAAAGAAGGGGAAGAAAAGGGACAATGTCGTTGGTCGTGGCAAGGAGAGTAAGTGAATAATCTGTTTGCCCTGTGTGCAGCCAGCTGATCAAGCACTGCAGCAACTGTAGATAAAGACGAATTCTTCAATATGATCAAGTCCGGCGGCATAGTGTCCAAGGCGTAATTGGCGTTGATACCTGCGCCATATGGTTCTATCCGTCGTCTCCACCATTTTGTAAGCCTTGTAAGAAGGAAGATCAGAGTACCTGAGCACTGGCGTCTATCTCGGGCACAGAAAATGACGCCATACTGGAAAGAGATGGCACAGACCGAAGCCGTTGCAATCCAACCATGCTCATATAATCGCCTTGCTGACTGGCCTTTACTGGCGAGTACTCTGGCATGCCTTCCGTTCTACATCTCTTGCGAGTGCTGCTGACTTTTGGCTTCTTCACGTATCCGGAGCCCCTGCCGCAGCCCAAGGTCATAGCTATCGTGGGAGCAGGTAGCGCAGGCCTGGCAGCTCTGAAGAGCTTCCTAGATCTTCCGCTTGAGACAAGGCGGAACTGGGATGTAATCCTGTATGAGCAACGAGAAGATGTTGCAGGTGTCTGGTAGGAATTGTTCCCTCATAATGAGCGCCACTCAACTTTCGGCCTGCAGGCTTCCGGACCCTCATCCACCAAAGCCCCCTGGCATCCCGTATAGTCCCCTCTATCCCCTTCTGCATACGAATACGCCAGTACCTTTTATGACCTATCCTGGGCAGCCGTTTCCCCCTGGGACGCCTCTGTATCCCAGCCACGAGCATGTGCAGGCTTACCACAGGCGCTATGCTTCTCGTCACAATCTCCTCTCATCTATCAAACTTCGCCACACCGTCTCGGCTGCCTCGTGGTCGGGTACCTCTAAAGAGGGATTCTGGAATGTGACCGTATCCGACAGTCACAACCAAACGCTTTATCACAAAGCCGACCATCTAATCGTCGCTTCAGGAAACCACCACATCCCGAGAATTCCTCACTGGCCTGGGCAGGCTGAATGGCTTGAATATGGGCAACAAGTAGGCCTCGGAAGAGACATTATGCACTCGGTGTATCACCGAAGCCCTGAGGACTACAGGAATCGTACCCTTCTTGTCATTGGAAGTGGCTCGAGTGGTTGTGATATCGCCGCTCACTCAACAAGGTTTACCAACAAGGTCAGTGGCCATTTATTCATATGCAAAGTGAAGTTGCCATAACCTTTGGCTCCAATTCATAGACCTACCTGTCTGCTAGGCACGATGTATCTTTGCCTCCAGGAAGCGATGATGTGGTTCTCAAGCCGGACGTATCGCATTTTACGCGCAATAGTGTTGTCTTCATCGATGGCACAGAGTTGCGCGAAGTCGACTCCGTCTTGCTGGCAACAGGCTACGAGCAAAGGAAACCCTTTTTGGAGATAGGTAATGCACTTGTTGTGGACCCTTCAGCACGATCCAACTCGAGCAGCTCACAGCGTGGTGGCATCCTCGTGACAAACCTCCGCTACATTTTCCCTCTGCACGAGCATATTCTCTCGCTAAGCTCTGCTCACCCACCGAATGCATTGGCATTCATTGGTCTGCCCACATCGATAGCAAACTGTCCCTCGGACATCGCCCAAAGCTTATTTGCTATCCATAGTATCCTCAATCCGAAATTTCTCCCTGGCCGAAAAGAACTCCTCGGAAAACTGGCAGCTCGCGAGGAGTCGCTGAAGCAGTCAGGCTTTGAACCGTATGCGATTGGACATAAAATGGTTGTCGACTCTTCGGACTACCAGGACCAGCTAGTGGAGTATTTGAAGAAGGTGGTATGTTGCTCTTCACATTTGCCACTTCATTTCACAAATTCCCCCGCGTTGGCCGCTTGCCACCCCTTCACATTGAGCGTGTGCACCCTTTTATTTCTTTAGGGCAGCCACGTTTAGTCCCTGTGACCTCATGGTTTCCACTAAGAAACATTGGCATTGTCTGCTCAAATCTTCTTCACACTGCTGATTACCTTGCCTTTTCATATCTAGAATGCCATCCCGGATGACGGCCGGCCATTTGTCGAGCAGTGGAGAAGAGATATATTCAATTATACCTATCTCAAACGGGGTTGGAAGAGAATCGAGGCACTAGGAGAGAGTGAAAGGTGGTTAGAAGGGGTGGAGACCGAAGACCAATGGGTGACCCTCATGCAGCGGGTGAATGCTTGGCAGAGGGATTACGAAGTGGGAGACCCTTTCCGGTTCACTGTGTCCGAGCAGGTTTAGTGAGAGTCGCGGCAGAGGCCAGTTGTAATTATTCCAACCTATAGATACTATCTGCGATTTCAGAAAGTATTGCTCGAGTTTAGAGTGGCCCATTCGTGCTCAGCGCTTACCGGCTGTTGCCGAGCAGTAAAACCCTGCCCTAAAGGAGCAGATTTTCTGCATATTTAACGCTGGTCGCGTCTTAACTCTGGCCTACATGGTCTGTCTCGACTTCTCTCTGCGAAGTAACGTCAATGCTAATCACCAGCTGTTCAGGCTTCGAAAGTAACGATAAGAAAAGAAGAATGGGATAGACGTCTCCATGAAGTCGAGATTTCCAAAGAGTGAGCGTTATATCCGTTTCCTTAACTTCTCTCTGGGATGATCAACAAATGGGAATCTCTCTGAAACTCAATAATGTTGAAGCAAACTTTTTGCATGTATTATCTGATCTATTTGCATCTTATCGTCCTTCTAAAGACCCTGTCACTAACCAGAACTTCCTTCAGTGACCTCAATCAGCTCATCATGGATTATCTTGTAATAGAAGGCTACAAGTCTGCTGCAGAGGAATTTGGGCAGGAAGCCAACCTTGCCCCACCGGTTGACTTTGAAAGCATCGAAAGCCGTATGGTCATTCGAGAAGCTCTTCAGCGAGGCGATGTAGAAGACGCAATCACGAGGGTCAACGACTTGAATCCAGAGGTGAGGCGGTCTTTCCTGTTACGAATGACAAAGGATTATACCTTTTCATGCACCATTCTCAGCCCTTCGGGGCGCTGATGATAATCAACACCAAAACTTCAGTCTTCAATATGACCTCTTTCCCTCCCTTCCACCTTCCGAAGCTCGTTGCTAATTGTCAAACCTTTTTTAGATCTTGGACACTAACCCGGCCCTGTACTTCCGGCTACAACAGCAGAGGCTAATTGAGTTCATTCGTGGCGGTAGGATCCACGAGGCGCTTCAATTCGCCCAGGAAGAACTTGCGCCGCGAGGCGAGGAATCCCCCGAGTTTCTTTCTGAGCTAGAACGAACAATGTCACTTCTCGCGTTTGCCTCTGCACCCACTGTGCCTCCCGCGATCGCCGAGTTGCTTTCGCCTGCACAACGAATGAAGACGGCTGGGGAGGTCAATGCTGCGATCCTCGAGAGCCTCAGCCAAGGCAAAGAGGTTAAGCTGGTTGGGTTGCTGAAGCTCCTGTGCTGGGGGGAAAGTTTGCTGCAGGAGAAAGCCGAGTTTCCAAAAGTTTTAATCGACGTTTAGAGGAATGTATTAGTTATTGTATTGTACTTGTAAATTCTGTTGTATTATTTACTAGCCGAATCAACCGTTTGTCGGAAGACGCATCTCTCCGTGGACATGTGGATTTTAGGGGTTGACTATGTAAGCGTGGGCATCTCTTGCTTTCTTTGCGTCGACGCCCATTGTCCAAGCTTCCCAGCCGGTCCCTGAACTTGAGCACGCCGTTGACGACGACGTCGGCAACGTTCCACTCGTTGTTGAGATCCTCCCCCCATCGTGCAGGTGTACGGCTGCCAGCGCCCCAGCCATATATTCCTTCCTTTCTCGCCGTGGCACGTTTCCCCCACACGACCTCCCCACCCCTCCCGCGGTGCCTGTAACTCTTTCTTCTCTCTATGTCAGAGGACTTTAGGATTGGAAAGCCAGCTGGTCGCAAGTACTATGTGACAAACCGTGGATCAGACTCTGAGGACGACAGCGACGACGACAGACCTGCGATCGACGAATACAATGCCTACCAATATACAACCGCTTATCACCAAAAGCAGACGCCAGTTGACCATCATGACCACCACCGTCCGACATTGAGGACAGATCTTACCCCAGGCTATGGCAATTATCCAGTCCAACGCCAACCCTTGTCGTCACCATCGAGCGCAAGCTCACAGTCTCAGCCAACCGATGAATCGACGGCAGTACCATTCACAACGCCAGGTGCTCGCGGCCATCCCCTACCATTGCCATCCCCTCCAAATGTGGCGGCGAAATCGATGCAATCTCTTCATGATGCTTTCCCAGTGAACGACAGACCCTCGCATGATGCCTACTCGGTACGCGGCGGCTACATGCGTCCCTCTCCACCGTGGGGCAATGGAAGTGGACCACGACCTGTGATCGAATCTGGGGCTGCCCGCCGACCAAGGACGGTGCGTTAGCACTTTTTATGCCCATCTACATCAACCTTTCATACTGACGATGATTCAGTCTCCTGCAGTCTCGACACCCGACTCCGCAGCATCTTCCAACTCGTTCTCTCAAACTGAGCCGATCAGAATTTGTGTAACGGCAGAGGGGGCCCCGGATAGCATGAGCCTCGTAGAAATTATTGGCTTGAAAGATGGCAGCTTGAGAGACGGTAACTCTATCAGACGGTCTATCTTGGCCAAGGTACGCACATCTTTTTCGACTGCATTAGTAGTTGGTTGAGCCAGCTTTTCAGACCCATCCAAACAGCGATGGCCAACACAGGCATTCGATTTATCGGACACTGGTCGGCAATTCTACATTTGGAGATCCCTTGTCAGATGACCAGCTTTTGGAAGTTGTCAAGACGGAGGGTGACTCGAGTGGCCAGCTTAGGTTCTTTGTAACACAACCTGAAAACGACCCACAATCGTCAGCGCAGGTGCCTCGATCAGAAGTCACTGGCTCAGCAGTACTTCCACTCCGCCCCAAGCGGCGGTCACGGTCTCGTCAGAACAGTGTCTCCTCCAACGCAAGCGAGCAGCCAGAGCTCGGATACGATGCCGACCGCGACGACGATGACTCCCGCAAGTCTTCTGCACGCCAAGTTAGCCAGACTCACCTCAATGGGACTAGCGGTTCCCCTCCATCCCCGGTACCAAGGCGCAGACAACCCACCGGACCTCTTCCTCCCCACCCTGCAGGGCCTCCGCCAGCTCCACCTAATGCTCAGCCGACACCCCCTTCTCAGTTACAGTATCAGGCGTATCCCCCTCCTCTTCCACAGTCACAGTCGCACTATGCTCAACATATGCAGCATCACCAGCCTCCGCACGGCTATCAGCATCCTTCCTCCCCCATCTCTCAAGCCAGCAGTTCGAAACCTCCGACGCCTCCCAGCTACTTCGACCGGCAAATTCCATCGAGTGCACGAAGCACATTCATCGACAGATTTGGTCACGTTGTCCTAACGCCGGGGCCGCCACCCCCAATCTCTCCTCGCAGAACTGAGTTCTCCCCTGACGAGCCTACCTCATCTGTTTCCACAGCGTCAAATCCATTGTCCCATGGTCGGTCGAATTCAGACGCAAGTGTGGAACGCGAGCAGCCTCATATATCTCCAGAGCAACAATACGATCCGTCAGCTCAGCGTTATGCCAGGCCGCAAGGGATTCCGAGCCGTTCCCGTGGAGATTCGCCCAGGGATAGCTACTTCCCTGGTCGAGCGCGGAGAGGGGACCAAGATTGGGCTTCATCGAACGGTTCAGACTCAAACCTGACAATCAGTGATCACCACCGGCCGCCAACCAGTCGTCTGGCTTCGTCCCGTAGTCACCGTTCGCAACTGTTCCAACCGAAGCAGACTCTGGCCACGCCATCGTTGTCGACGGCAGGTGCGGAGCCCAGGTCCTACGGGCAGCGACCCTTTGCAAGTGGCAGACCCATTGCTTTTGAGAAAGCCCTTCGTTCCAAGCCTCCCGACTCTCATGGCCTGAAGCCAAAAACGTCAGAGGTCAAATCTCTCATGAAAGGCAAGAGCATGGATAACCTGCGCCAAAACCTGCCTATCACCAAAAATCCCGTCAGATCCCCTCTTCCTCAATTACCCACTCGCCCGCCTGTCGTTCGAGATGGGCCATACACGCCATCTTCGTCTTACACGCCAACTTCATCTTACACGCCATCCTCATCTTACACGCCATCCTCGTCTTACAACGCGCCGAAATCATACGAACCTCCTTCGCGCACCACACGTGCGTTGCCTGTCCAAGGCTCGCTCCATCCGCTGTCACCGGAAGCCACTCGATTCCGTTCGAACATGAAACCCTCCCCACTTTTAGGACCTCCTTTGCCGACGAGCATATCCTCCCCGAGCCGAGATGGGTTTTCACGCGACCCTTATGCTCGTCCTCGTTCCGCTGCCGATAATCACAGTCCAACACAGCAACGACCGAACCCCTCACCATCCAGTTTATCCACGACAGACTTCCGGTCAACAGGCCCTATGTCGCCTAACCGGTCTTTTGGAATTGGGGGTCCACGTCCACTTCCTCATCAGAGTAACCACTCTGACAGGTCCTCAGTCAGTGGACCAGAGAATCCAACACCTCCTCGTACGCCAATCAGCCCAGTCGGCTCGAAGGCCAGTCCCTCTGGCGGAATGCCTGTGGTTGTCGAACCATCGTCCCCTGCGTCGGATAGCAACAGTGGCACATTTATCTCAAATGCCAACAGCGTCGATTCCGCCATGACTATCAGGGACGACAAGACACAAATTCAGGCAATGCTGAAGAACATGAACGCCATGCTGTCACAGCAACATCTGGCGTCTTTGAACAACTCTTCGAACACTGTCAATGACAACTCGGATGGCGAGGACTATGGTGATGGGGGCACTTGGGTTTCACATGGCGATGGAGGCACGTGGATTGTTGCGCCAAAACGTCCTCCTTCGATTCGCCCAGAACTTTCCAAGTTGCGCACTGATCTTCCAAGCGACGGCGAGGCGGACAATGCTACGCTGCGGCGTCCCCCAGCGTCCCAAGCGCCCTCACGACCTGGGAATAATAGTCGTGCACCGTCTCAGCAGAGGACTTCCAATGGGACTCAGCAGAACCGCGTGAGCGGGTTTGCGGAGGATCCTGACGACTGGGCCCCTCGACCATTGCCAGAAGACGTCCTTGATCGTCTCGAAGAATTCTTTCCCGAGCATGACCTGGACAGACTCGTTATCGAGGCAAATTCGGGAGGGAACTCGCCTGTCACTGTCGAGCCATCTGCAGCCCTACCAACTTCGCAAGTGGCACCGAATCCAGCAGTTTCGCAACTTGCCCAGCCACGCCGGCACAAGAAAAGCATTCGTATTGTGGCAGAAGAGCAAAAGAAACGAATGCACAACCGTGTTTCAAGGGCTGATTCGGTATACGCCAACAACGCTTTAATGAGGAAGCGAAACACCAAGTTGTGGGATAGCAAGGTCGAGGAAGTGGACACGATGCATGTCAAGACATCGTCAATTCCAGAGTCACCGTCGAGTTCCAGCCCTTCTGCCCGTAAGTCTGATGTCGCAGTTCTCATGAAACTCCCTCTCAAACCTTTTCTCTCTCTGTAGCTACATTCAAGTGGGTGCGGGGAGAACTCATCGGGAAAGGGACGTACGGCCGCGTCTACCTGGCTCTCAACGCGACGACTGGAGAGATGATTGCAGTGAAACAAGTGGAGCTACCGCAAACGCCAAGCGACAGAAACGATTCCCGTCAGAACACTGTCGTGCAAGCTTTGAAGCTGGAGAGTGAGACGCTGAAGGATCTGGATCACCCTCACATCGTTCAATACCTTGGGTTTGAGGAAACGCCTGCAAACTTGAGCATGTAAGTGCACGACTTTGGCTGTTTCAAACATGATTATAATTTCCGTTCATTAGCTTTCTGGAATATGTGCCAGGTGGCTCTATCGGCAGCTGGCTGCACAAACACGGTAGCTTCCGTGAGGATGTTACCATATCATTCACAGCCCAAATACTGGCTGGTTTGGAATACCTGCACTCGAAGGGCATCATTCATCGGGTGAGTTTGTTGTCACACCAACGTTTTGACATTTTTAGCTCACTGTACTTCTTCGCACTTTGCTAGGACCTCAAAGCGGACAACATTTTGGTTGAAATGAACGGCACTTGCAAAATTTCTGACTTCGGAATCTCAAAACGGACGGACGAACTTCACGGGGGCGCCTTTACCGCTCTGCAAGGCACTGTCTTCTGGATGGCGCCAGAGGTTATCAACACACAAGGAAAGGGCTATAATTTCAAAATTGACATATGGAGTGTGGGTTGTGTGGTTCTAGAGATGTGGGGTGGCAGGCGACCATGGACTGGGCAAGAGATGGTCGCGGTTATGTTCAAGGTACGATTTTCCTAGGCTCATCAAGCGGTATGCGCTAACCCTTCACCTTAGCTGTACGAGGCAAAGCTCCCCCCTCCAGTTCCAGACGATGTTATTCTTTCTGAATTGGCAGACGACCTTAGGCAAAAGTGCTTTGCAATGTACGTCTGCCTCTTCTGTTGGAAGGCGCAGTATCTGACACCCCCCTTTAGCAACCCTGACGAACGCCCAAGTGCTGCCGAACTCAGACGTCACCCATACCTCGAACTCCCTGCCGATTGGGTGTTCCCAGGCTTTAGTCGATGAAGATGCCAGTCCCTAATGCTTACATTACCTTTCCTTCTCGCCATATCCTTTTCACTCACTGTACACTCTCTCATGCATTTCCGTGTCTCTGTTATCTCCTTCTCTGCAATCGTCAACTCTGCTATCACTCGCCTGCGTCTTTCCCCTTTCCTCTCGGATCTGCCTCAGTTGCTCTACTACCCTACCATTTACATACATACCATACACATATCACCCCTCTGGATCTTCTTTCAATCTGTGCAGCTTTAGTTCTGTCGCTCGCTTTCGACTGAAACACATTTTTCTGTAGCTTCGATATTTCAAAAAGTGTGTGCACCATGAATGCATGAAGTCCGTCTTCATCAAGCACTAGATCCGCGGTGACGTTATGGACTTCACACGTTTCCTCCTGCACTCATGAGTACAAGCCTTGGTCCTGGCTCTGGTGAAGAAACCAAAAATTCTTCCGCGAAGTCTGCAGAGATTGCTGCAGCAGTCATTATCCAGAGGTTATGGAGGAGCAGGAACAACCGCGCCAAGCAGCAGTTCTTGACATCAGAGACGCGTTGGGAGGACGCTATCGTGGAAGCCGAATTCGAGGTATGATGAATGGTTCAGTTCCCCTGCATCGGTGACCTTCCATTTTTGTCGATCGTCAGGGTAAACGAGATGAGGCGCACAAGGGTCAAAATTCTGCAAGAACTAGGTGGCGTCGGGCGATTTTCCTGGTCAAACGGCTGGTCGACCATGACCTTCTGGTGGTCTCGAATGGGGTTCACGCTGATTCCGAGGACGTGGAGAGCAAGGAAATGGAGACTCAGCACTGGTTGGAGCTAGTGGATAGGTACGAGCATTGCCCATTGAATCTATGTGAATACTCGAATTGACTACTGAATACCAGGAAGCATCGCTATGGCTCGAATTGTAAGGGATCGTGTGACACATGGAACGTTTGCTAACATCTAATGCGCCACAGTGAAGGTTGGTCCACGAGGCGTTCGGTGGCATACGTTGACAACGGCTTCGCCATTCATTCAGGGTTACCATCGGAAATGGCGTGAGGACGATACAACAGATAATTTCTTTCAATGGTCTGTCACCGCACGAGCCCTCTTCCAGAGAGGCATCGCTTAGCTCTACATCAGGTTAGATCACGGTGCGGGTAGGGATGTTGACCTACCTGAATGCCCTCGTGAACAACTGGAGAAGGAGGTAAGCCCTCACAATTCTTGAGCTTTCCTTTCTCGCCCTGATGCAAGACTCGCGCTGCAGCGCGTCATCTACCTATCGGCTGAGCAACGTAGGTCTCGCAGGGATGGTGTGAGATAAATGTACTAATCCATGACAGGACTAAATTACCTCGTCAACATTGGGGAGGATGGTAAGCTCTACTGGGCGAAGAACGGCCTTCCTGTCGACACTGCGGCGGGTCGATGGAAAGATGCCGGAGATGGTGCAGGCGTCGTCCCAATGTCTCTCCCTTCAGGAATTGAAAAGCTGAACGCTCCTGAGAGAATGGTGCTTGCCCAAGAACACCATACAGAATCAGAAACCTCGTCAAAAGCCGCAGGGAATCACTATGTTGGTGAAGTCGGGGGCAAACACCCATGGTCCAGGTTCTTCAAGAACCATTTCACGGTGCCTGCGATCGTGAACAAAGTCTTGAGAAAGACCACAGAGAAGAATACGTGGATGTATATCTCAGTGAGCAGGCGCCGAGCTACTCCCGCTATGATATAGAGCTCATTTACCCTGTCCAGGATAGGAATTGTGAGCGTGCCATTTCACGGCCATCGAGAAGAACTGACAAGTTGAAGTTAACATTTTCGTTGGAATCAAAGGTTCGTGGCCTCTATCCTCAGCATATCTTTGGGAGGCTAATGTGGCGTGTTCTTAAGAGACCGGGAGCTTCCAACACTCTTCATTCCTCGCAGGGGGATTGGTTACTTCCGCCGGCCTAATCAAAGTCAAGGACGGTCTCATCTATACCTTGTCGCCACTATCGGGACACTACAGGTAGGTGGCTTCACGATCGGAAGGAATACAGTCTAACGTCTCTTAACCTTTAGAACATCAGTTGACGTGCATCTCTTATTTCTAGGCACCATCCCAGCAACTGAATCGGCGTTTTCTAGCATTTCAGGCAGTTTGTCAAAGTCCTCGAAGAACGCAATGTTGACATGAAGGAGGTGCACATCGGGAAAGAGGAGGTCGTTCTTCGGGGGTGAGTCGAGCATATTCAACTCGTTATGCGGTGACTCAAAGTGGTTTAGCGTCGAGAAGTATGGGAAAGCAAAGAAGAAGGAGTCGCAAGCGGTGAAGTCTGTAAAAGACAATGTGAAAGGAGCGGCGAAGACGGCGGTCCATCCCTCTCAATGGAAGGGGGATAAGGACCAGAGCGAGGGTAAAGCGGAAGACTAGGGGCTGAAGATCGCAAATGTGTGGGATACGTTTTACCGATTTGACACAGATATTCTTTAATTGACTTTTGGGTGACCCTGTTCAATTGGGAGCGCGAGACCATTCACTCTCTATGTTGGACACTCCAACAGGGAGTTTCGACTGCGATGGCACAAATTTTAGAAGATGCTGCCTATGGGAGATTTGAAGAGATCAAGTGACTTGCCTTTTCATCGTAGTCATTCCATTCTCCTTCGGTCAGGTCGACCTCGTCGAACACTGTACCGCTTTCTGCCCCAACGCATTTCCAGATACCCTGCGACTTATGAGGTCTAAAAATTCCTCGAGAAGGTTGCACGCACCTGTGGCTGGAATCCGATGAATTCTAGGCCCCGGCACTCGATCACGAGTATTGGCTGCAGTTGACCATTTTCGGCGGAGTATGGCTTGACTTTGACGGAGTTGTCAAACTTGGCAGAGTGTTCTCTTTTGCCTTGAGAAGACGAGCGCTCAATCGGGATCTCCAGCAGCTAGAATAGCGAGAGAACGTACAGAGACCGCATTTCCAGACAAAATGGGCAGTTGCGTTCTTGCTTCCAGACACCCCGTGTTCTTCCTGATCAAGAGGTCAGAGTGGCCCTGGCCTGGCTCTACTTATGTGCTGACCAGTCTGTTCATGGATACAAAGTTTGGATGGACCTCATTGCAGCTGGTGCATTTGACCTGACATATGCGTTAGGGTGGCAGTCCGTTCATCCAAAAGACTTTCAGTCACTTGGAAGAAGTATTCGAAATCCTCGGAAGCAGGAACAAGATCAGTGACGTTCTCTAGCTCAGCTTTAATCGAGAGTTGAAGGCGCTGGTAGAAACGTCAGAAATGTTTCAAAGCATCGCTATTAAGAACTTACGACCATGGTGTACGATGAAGGAGGAAAGATAGCAGCGAATCTGGAAATGCCCTATGGCCCCTATTCCAACCAAATATGGCAGGAGTTACCCACCGCATAGCAAGCTGGCAGTCTGTTTTCCTCCGCGTCGATTTCGCGTCAAACACCATGGCTTCCCGCTTAGCGCGTTCATTTGGGCTTGCTTCCAAGTCGCTGAGGACAGTGCACTCCTCTCAACGTATCTTGGCTCGTACTCTAGCTACACAAGCCGTCACTATCGAGCAAGGGGCACCAGTCGGACGCCGGACCAAGTCTGCCCTGGAGGAAGACCTAGACGAGGATGACCTGTTCGACCTGTTGACGGAGCAGGAGAATGTCGCGGATTCTCCAGCACTTGGACACCTTATCCTTGAGCAGAAGCGAGAGGTGCTGCACTATATGCGGTTGATTGAACATGAAATGCCAAAGCTTGTTGGTATGTTGAGGTCACGTCCGTTCTCAGAACGTGCTTAACCCCAGGGCTTAGCTTATAGACGTCCGTTTATTCCACCAAACTCCAAGGAGACGCCGCTGGTCACCAGGAGCATCAAGTATATTGGGGAAGACCATCCGGCGAGTGCGAAGAGGGTTATTGTGGTCGCTGTCGACAGCTTGCCACTACATGACGAGAAGGCCGTCCATGCATTCAAGCTTCTCGCCGGCCCAAGGTGGACCCCAAATCCCCCAAAGGATGCCGGTGTCTGCGAGCACGACACCTGGGGTAATGGTTACTTCAAAATATCCTGTGACCAGCATCCACATCCTGTCATGAACTTCAAGCAAGCCGCAGACTCACTCAAGAGGTTAATTGCTGCAGCCAATGTAAGTCGTTTTTGTGCCGACAGCCAAAGTCATGCTTAGACCATGTTTGCAACTAGGACAAGGAGAAGGGCAAGGCGTTCCATGACCTTCCTGTCGACCTTCGACACGTCTACGCCAAAAGCCGCAAAGCAAAGAAGGGCGATCACCTCGGGGACCGTCCACTGAACCCAGTATCTATCAAGGACTTCCCTAAGGAATGGCTCCCTGCTCCTCCTGCCCAGTGATCACTCTTTTGTCGCGCAGTACTTACTAGCCCATCTAATGACCATTTCTACGCTGAAACTTGTCTCTGCCTTTTGGTGTTGGCTCCTCGTGTCTGCTCGGTGAGTCCTCTTTTCTCCTTGCTGTCGGTGGACGCGATGGCAGTGGTCTGGGATGCCACCGATCAGCTACCGGACAAAGAGGCCAACGCTTTGACTGGTTTTCAGTCCGCCACGGATTTTTTGGTGTGTCTGGCTCCGCTTGTGGCCCTTGTCATCCAGATAGCCATATACCACAAAGCGTTGGTGACTGTATCCAAGTTTCTTGACCACAATATGGGGCCAAAGGCTCTATAAATTCGAGCGAACACGCTCGCTCTTTCAGCAGCCTCTCGCCAGCCGTCAACTCTTTCATAACATGTCCTCCGCCAACCATCACTCCCTTGTGGTCGAGTCTTTCCTTCGTCATGCCAGCTCCTCGGAGGGGGAGGGTCAAGAACCTTTTCATGTTCCCGCAGATCAAAAGCCTGTTCCCTTGCGCACTCGAAAGAACCTTCCATCCATTCCTGCAAAGTCGGTACCTTCAAACTTTGCCGCACGCTTCGGAATGGTGACAGGTAGAACCATCTACGGAGCACTGGACCATAGTGATCCTCTATCATCGCAGGCAGGGCCTTCGAAGCAACCCCCTTGTCCTAGATATGCTCCGTATCCCAAAACGTACGCAGGTAGGGTTGCGCCATTGGAGGATGGGCAGCTTGCACCTCGGACGCCGAGTCCTGGAGCGAGCGATTCGTCGCTCTCTGCACTGTCTACGCCGGGCCTATGCGACTCAGCCTCTTCGTCTTCATCAGCAGCGTCTTCACCGATCATCTCTGAAAGGCAGCTGCCTCAGTTCTACAAGCGCTTACTGGAGCGTAACCTTTTGTCTCGTTCTGGCCTTTCAACACCGGCGACACCTTATTCAGACGTTGAGCCGTTGCTGCATGCGGCTGACTGCCAATGTGGTTCTACCCACTGCTTTGCTCACCAAGCAGAGCTAGCTGCAGTGGCTGACTCGAGGATGATGGACGAGCTTTTCGACTCGCTCATAGACTGGAGCCAGTGTGATGAGATGCTTCAGGAGGCATGAAAGCCTCGTGGATTATGGATACAAAGTTCTTGATATGCTCCAAACGTATGTTAGTGATAGATTAGAGATATGTATATAGCAGACCCGCCTCGCGCTAGTCGCGTTGCTTAATGAGTGACATCGATAAGTTGTTTGGAAGAAGCAGAACTTGAACTGAAAATACCACTTCCAGAATGAGGCACCGAGTATCATGGGTACGAGATATGCCATTTGTAAAGGCTATCGTTGACCATTTTCCCAGTCGCTGCTGCTGCCGCACCCGAAACTAGATTCGTGTTTGGCAGGGCCTGGGGGAGCCAAACAAGGCCAACAACATGGCCCGATTTCGCGGTGGCCACGGTCGCCCCCTCTTTTTCTACCAGACGACCGGTTCTCAAAAGTATTGTTGACTTTTCCCTTCCTTTCGTTTCTCAAGTTTACATTTTTTGTATTGCCAGATGGCAGAGTCTTTCACCTCCCGCACCACAGACGTCTCGGGCAATGGCTATGCCAACGGTTCAAGCCCGTCTCTCGTCCAAACAGGCCAACCAGCAGCACAGTCTCCAGCCTCAAATATCATTCGCAAAAAGCTCATGGGCTATGTTGGTTTCGCAAATCTTCCAAACCAGGTCCACAGGAAGAGCGTCAGGAAGGGCTTCCAGTTCACCACCATGGTCGTCGGTAAGTCCCTGCTGGCAGCTGTCATTCCCAGCGCTTCCACCTCTAACGGACGCGTACAGGCGAGTCTGGTCTGGGTAAATCGACTCTGATCAACACCCTCTTCAACACCACTCTTTATCCTCCCAAGGAACCTCTCCCACCCTCAGCGGAGCCCTCAAAGACCGTTGCTATCGAGAGCATTGGTGCTGGTATGTGCCAGTTTATATTCATGCACGGCTCACCTCCTGACCCCTGACGTAAAAAGATATCGAGGAGAACGGTGTCAGGCTTCATCTCACCGTCGTCGACACCCCTGGCTTTGGCGACTTTGTCAACAACGATGACAGGTCAGTGCGCGTGTCCATTTGTTTGGCGGACGCGTCTTCTGAAGATTCACACCTTCCAGCTGGAAACCCATTGTTGAGAACATCGAGTCTCGCTTCGACTCCTACTTGGAGCAGGAAAACCGTGTCAACCGGAGCAAGGTCGTCGACAACCGCGTCCATGCATGCCTCTACTTCATCCAGCCCACTGGGCATGCGTACGCCAATTCCTCGGCTGCCGGAATGCCACGTTTGTTGACCCTATCCTAAACAGGTTGAAGCAAATCGACATTGAGTTTATGCGCCGATTGCATACCAAAGTCAACCTTATCCCTATTATCGCCAAGGCTGATACGTTGACGGACGACGAAGTTGCCGAGTTCAAGCAAAGGGTGGGTGTTCCCTTATTTGCTAGCATGGAAACAGGCTAATTCTACTCTCCAGATTTTGGCCGACATTGCTCACCACAACATCCAAATCTTCCAAGCTCCTACCTACGAGAACGAGGATGAGGAGACGTTGGCAGAGGCCGAGGAAATCGCAAGCAAGATCCCTTTTGCTGTCGTCGGCTCCAATCAACTTGTGGCGACACCTGACGGTCGCGAAGTTCGCGGACGAGCCTACCCCTGGGGTGTCGTTGAGGTTGACAACGAGGACCACTGCGACTTTGTCAAGCTGCGCCAAATGCTGGTCAGGACATACATGGAGGAGTTGAGGGAGTACACCAACGATGTTCTCTACGAGAACTGGCGAACAGAGAAGCTCTTGAGCATGGGTGTCGCTCAGGACTCGTCTGTCTTCAAGGAGATCAACCCTGCCGCTCGTCTCCAGGAAGAGCGAATCCTCCACGAAGCCAAACTGGCCAAGATGGAGGCCGAAATGAAGATGGTTTTCCAACAGAAGGTGCAAGAAAAGGAAGCCAAGCTCAAGCAATCCGAGGAGGAGCTCTACGCTCGCCACAAGGAGATGAAGGAGGCTTTGGAGAAGCAGCGCATCGAGCTCGAGGACAAGAAGAGGCGGCTCGAGACCGGTCGTCCCTTGACGCCAGAGAAGGCTTCGGTAAGTTGTGATGTTTCACGAAATGAACGACTGTTTGCTCACTTCCTTTCAGACTGGCAGAAAGAAGGGCTTCCTCCGTACGTGATGAACGTCCTGCACCCTGCTCCAGACCTCTGGCAATTCATCATGACACTCTCTATGTTGATACCTCTATATTTGCTTATCTCCTGTACACCATTCTTTAGTATACTCCCTTTACTCATCTTGGTTCGACCGCGAAATATCCCCCCACATTCCTTTCTTTTATTCGGATAATCCTGCTCTCAGCTTTTTGACGATCTTTGACTACCTTTTCTCCTTCGATTTGGGGACTGTCATTTTAGTGTACGGCGGACCTCTTTTGACAGCAATATACCACGGTTCTGCTCAGTGCTCTAAACCACTGCTGTGTTTTGTGATCTGCATATGTCACCGATCAACAACTACAAACCCTGCTCGTTTGGATCTAATTTCTCGTTCATCTCCTTCACCAACGACCATCAGGATGGCTGATATGCAAGCATTAATAGCGGCTCTCGACGTCTTCAGTCGTGCCCCGGACAAGGCATCGCTCGAAAGTGCAAATGCGTGGCTCCAGGATTTCCAACACTCTGTAAATCATCCCTTTCGCCTATGGCCACTCCTGCGACAAAACCACCTCTGACCGAATGAAACCCGCCGTTCCCCCCGTAGCCTGAAGCCTGGGCAGCTTGCAATGTCCTTTTACAAGACGCCAGTGTTCCTCCAGCAGCAAAGCTGTTTGCTGCGCAGACGTTCAGATCCAAAGTATGTTTTGTGTGGCCCTCATCGCTATCGCCCATAACCCCAGCTGATTCGCTTGATCAACCCGTCTTCAGGTTACCTACGATCTTCATCAAGTTCCTCCCGAAAACCATGCTTCCTTGCGAGATACCATTCTCGCTGCTCTGCTCGCCTATCACGGTGGCCCAAAGACTATCATCGTGCAGTTGTGCCTTGCTTTGGCAGGGCTGGCGCTGCAGATGCCGGCTTGGGAGAACCCTGTCCAGTCGATGATTCAATCGTTTGGGCATAATCCGGCGACTGTCCCAACGTTGTTGCAGTTCTTGCAGACGCTTCCTGAGGAGTTGACGGGTAACACGAAGATCCCCATTACGGTGCGTGTGCTACGTTGTTGGTGGAGGTGTACTAGACTTAACTGTGACCTGGTTGCTTAGGATGATGAATACCGAGAGCGAGCGACTCTTCTAATGACCAACAACGCCCAGGAGTTGTTGAATCTATTGTCAATGTACTACGCGGCGACAGGTGTGTAGCTTTGCCAAGGGTGTTTGATCTTTGCCTGACTGGCGTGGGCTATCAGGCGTTACGGTGACAGTGCGACAGCAAATATTCCACTGTTTGCGCAGCTGGCTCACAGCAGGCGAAGTCAGCGTCGCCGATCTCGTGCAGAAACCATTGTTTGCAGGACTATTCGACGCCCTCGCCGATGATGAGCTCTTTGATCCTGCGGTGGACGTGATCTGCGAGTTGATTCACGAAACCCAGGAGATCGACGACAACATGCCCGTCATCGAGGCAATTGTGCCACGGGTAATTGGCCTCAAGTCTCACCTCGGCACATACAAGGAGGATCCAGAGAGGATTAGAGGATATGCAAAGATCTTTGCGGAAGCTGGAGAGACATATCGCGGACTGTTGTTGCAACACACGGAGACGTTCTTCCCCATCGTCGAAGCGATTGGAGAGTGCTCAGCCTACCCAGACCTCGACATCGTACCTATCACCTTCCAGTTCTGGATGCGTCTTGCTCAAATTCTTGGGAAGAAACCTGTGGTTTCGCCACTCTTCTTGGAGGCGTACCGGGCTCTCATGCTTGTCATGATCAACCACCTCCATTTCCCAGCCGACCTCGCAAGCATGTCGGGCCAAGAGCTGGACTCGTTCCGCTCCTTCCGTCATGTCATGGGAGACACTCTCAAGGACTGCTGTTTTGTCCTTCGGCCAGAAACCTGCCTCATGGCCACCTACTCGATGATTGCGGCAGCGCTCAACAAGGATGCAGAGAGCATCACTTGGCAAGAAGTCGAGGCGCCTCTTTTCGCTCTGCGTTCCATGGGTGCAGAGATTGACCCGAATGACAGCATTGCCGTCCCAAAGATCATGGAGCTTATCCCCTCCCTTCCACAGCACCCTCGAGTTCGCTACGCTGCGCTGCTGATCATTGCGAGGTACTCTGAATGGACTGCTATGCACCCTGAGAACCTCCAAAGCCAGCTGCAAATCGTTTCTTCCGGCTTTGAGGATCCCGATCAAGAAGTTCGTGCAGCTGCAGGTCAGGCGTTGAAGTACATCTGCCAGGATTGCAAGGCGGTGAGTTGAGCTTAACGCACGACACCCAACCATCTCTGATTCGCTTGGATAGCATCTGGTTGAATTCCTGTCGACCCTTCATGCCTTCCTAGGAACGACTGGAAGCAAGATTGCACAGGAAGACAGGAAGCAGGTGTACGAAGGCATCGCTCATGTCATATCCGCCATGCCGATTGAGGCGGCAGCGGAATCGCTCCGAACATTCGCATTCGAAATCCTTGGTCAGATTCACAAGGCCAATATCCAAACGACTCCCTTGACGAAGGCCGAGAGGGAGGAAATTATGTGTAAGGTCCCTGATCTGATCCCCTACTCTGCAGTAGCTAAAGTATTCCTACAGATGCTCTGGAAAATCTCGAAGTTCTGCTCAGGTTCGTTGGCACCTTTGGCGAGGAAATCCCCAAAAGCTGCGAGAAGACCTGTGAGCAAGCATGGGCTGTCTTTGACGCATTTTTCGTGAAGTTTGGCAACGACCCAGCCATTGGTGATCAAGCAACCCAGACAGTGCGGCGAGGTCTGGAGTTCTTTGGGGACTCGGCCCTCGTCGTTGCACCAGCGATCATTGCCCGCATGTCCTTCTCCTTTGAGTCCAGCGGGATCCCCAGTTACATCTGGATCCCCGGCAAAATCATTGCGAGATTCGGGAATGACGAGGATCCTAATCTACGAGGCTCATTCAAAGAGTTTTTCGAGCGGTCTACTCAAAAAGTGGTCTCCCTGCTTCAGGCCAAGGATCCAAGGGAGATACCAGATGGTGCGTTCTAGAGTCCGAGTGCAATGTTTTAGGTTCTAATTTTGTTCATCTTAGTCTTGGAGGACTACATCCAGACCCTCAATCAACTCGCTATCCTGGCTCCGGACATTTTCTTCGAGTCATCTTCTTTCTCATATGCCTTCCGTGCCAGTCTCGGCTCTCTGCAGGTTGTATACTCGGACGTGATTTTCAAGGGTTTGGAGCTCTTTAGGAACATCGTGGGTCACGAATGTCTGGACCCGCCGAAGAAAGGAGAGCACCCGCCCAAGTTCCCGATATACGCCAATTTCATTCGCCAAACCGTCGAGAAGGAAGGATTCGGCTTGCTGGGATGTCTCTTGACGGGAGTCACTGGTGATTTCCCCGAGGACTCTATCTCGGATGTCGTTTCAATTTGGCGATCCCTCGCCCGTGATTGGCCCAACCAACTCATCGCCTGGCTGCCTTCGGTCCTGGAGCAGATGCCCACTACCCTTGTGACGGCGGACGCGAAACGACAGTTGTTGACGGACGTTCAAAAGTAGGTGTTCCTTTCTTACCATGACGTGAAAGGCCGCTAACAAGGTTAAACGTAGTTCCCTCAACAATGGGCAGTATGACAAGGTCAAGTATGCCATCCTGGCCTTCACCCGGGCTTCTCGAAAAACCCGTGAAAGGCGTCGGAACGGATTGTAGGAGGCTTGGGATAGATACAGGAAGAAGGCATGTACGGTAGCATACTTTAGCATATTCGACAAATCATTGGTAAGGACTTTTCTACGGATAATACTGTACCTCTAATATACATTGGAAACCATACTTTTTCAATCTTGAGCACCGGGTGTGACGCACGGTGGTGGTGGCTGATATCGGAGAGTAACAAACAGCGGACCAAACAGAGCCGTGCTGTCATCAATTGCCCTTGCAAACGGACTTGTCATTTATTTCGCTCCTTTTTTTGCCAGATGTTTCGTCAAGCTGGACAGTCGGTTGTAAGTCGAGGTATGTCGTCGCTGAATTGACCAGCCTGCGCGTAAAGCTGACTGTCGTCCAAAGGAGCACGCAGGGCGTTCTCCTCCTCCGCGTCACGGAGGGGCTACGACGATACCATCCGGAACCTACTCATCCACAAAGACACCAAAGTCCTATGTCAGGGCTTGACCGGAAAGACTGTGAGTTCTGGAATATTAGGCGCAGGGACCGAGGCTCATATAAAACCAACAGGGAACCTTCCATGTCCGTGAGGCTCTGGCCTACGGCACCAACATGGTTGGAGGTGTATCGCCCAAGAAGGCGGGCCAGACCCATCTCGGTCTGCCCATCTTTGGGTCTGTCCGTGAGGTCAGTATTCGGCGTTTTAAAGAAGGAGGAGGACGCTAAAGGATAACTTTTGTAGGCCGTCAGGGATGTTCAGCCAGATGCTACCGTTCTCTACGTCCCTCCTCCTACCGCCGCCGACGCTATCATTGAAGCTATCGAAAGCGAGATTCCTCTCATTGTGTGCATTACGGAGGGTATTCCTCAGGCGGACGAGATCCGGGTGAGTTTTATGGCTGCACATTCGATAAATGAGTGTAGCAGGAATGCTAATCTTTTGCTAGGTCATGAACGCCCTCAAGAGCCAGTCCAAATCGCGTCTTGTCGGACCCAACTGCCCCGGAAGTGAGTTTCCGCCCTACTTGCTCCTATCGCTGCTGCACTGCCCGATGCCGGGTATCTTTTTTTGACCCAAGTATGCCCTCCCGGGTTGCCTTGACGCGTTGCGTCTCCTTGCTTGGCGCTTCCGTTCTATTGCTTTCCGGACATCTCGACCAAAGACGCTAATCATATGTTTTTACCATAGTCATTAACCCTCTGGGATGCAAAATGGGTATCCAGCCAGGCCACATTCACAAACCTGGTCGTATCGGTAAGTCCTAATACTTACTCTGCGTCGGCCCAGCGTTTGACCTGACCTCTCCCATCTAGGTATCGTCTCCCGTTCCGGAACCCTCACCTACGAAGCCGTCGCACAAACCACCGACGTCGGCCTCGGTCAATCTCTCTGCGTCGGAATCGGTGGAGACCCCTTCCCGGGAACCCAACACATTGACGTGGTCAAGGTCTTCCTCGAGGATCCCAACACGGACGGAATCGTCATTATTGGTGAGATTGGTGGGTCCATGGAGGAAGAGGCGGCGGATTATTTGGAGAGGTACAACAAGACGGCCAAGAACCCCAAGCCTGTTGTTGGGTTTATTGCTGGGAGGACGGCGCCGCCTGGACGTCGTATGGGTCATGCTGGTGCTATTATTGCTGGTGGCAAGGGTGCTGCGTCTGACAAGGTCAAGGCTCTCGAAGCTGCTGGTGTCATCGTCACCGACAGCCCAGCGAAGATTGGTTCCGAGATGCTCAAGGTACGTTTGACGCACTTGCTGTTCTCTCCTGTCGCTCACATATCCTTCTAGGCTATGAAGGCTGCTGGCTTGGTATAGACGGTTTCGTTTTACCTGTGATTTCTTTCTAAGTAAGTTAGAGATTATTTAGATTTCATTCGAGCTGCTTCCTGCTGCTTAGTAATACCCATTGGAAGGGGTTTTGGGACATGTAGCATATACACTCTCTTTGCTCTTCTTCCACTATCTATAATCTGTCTGCACAAAACTCTTGGAGAGATGTCGACAAGTACGTATACACCTTCACAAGCATTCAATAGCGCCGTCGCGTACCTCTCGTCGTATAAAGGAAGCACCTCGAATTCGACGAAACTAGAGGTGTTTTCAACTTCCTCCATGCCAATCGATGTGGTCGAGCTAAAGTTCGCTCGAGATCTACAGTTTGTTCAAATACGTGACGATAAGCCCAACACCCAACGTACCCAAACCTGGCATATTCGATATTGCAGGCAAAGCGAAATGGTCTGCTTGGGCGGAGGCTGGAAAGAAGTATCAGAGGCCCGAGGATGCAGAGGCGAGGTATATCGCGATTGCAAAGGAGCTTGGGTGGAACGAATCTCAAGCGGATTCAATACCGCAGGGCACCAGTTCTGCAACGAAAGATACCGGCCGAACATCTACGAGTACAACAGGAGAAGAGGGAGAAGAGAGTATATGGGATGAGAATCCCGAACCGAGACGAGCTGGGGCAGGACAAGGCTTGGGTGTTGGTGTGAGCTCGATCAGTCGGTCCGAGGATGATACTACGACTGGAGGCGGAGGAGAGTCCAGCTTGCATTCTGTTATTCTGGATGGCGATGTGACCAAGGTGAAAGAGTTGATTGAGCGGAATCCGGGGTTGAATTTGAATGCGGCGGATGAATATGTGAGTCTTGAGGTCTTCTGCTGTTGCCTTGCAGCGTATTGACTCCAAGCTCAGGGATATACGCCGCTACATCTTGCGAGTGACCGAGGACATTTAGAGGTTGTGAAGCTACTGCTGGACAAGGGTGCAGACAAGTCAATCAAGGTCAGTTTACCCCCCATTTCACTCGAGCATTTGACCAACAAGCCTGGAACGCGTAGGACCCAGACGACTTTACACCAAAAGCACTTGCGGAAATTGCGGGGAACAAGGAAATTGCAGATCTTCTATAAGACTATAGCAGAATGAATGGGTGGAATTAGCATGTACAAGATGTGTAATGGCATAATGTATAATAAAAACAGGATAGACCAACCAATGCCTTTGCCAGTGTCAAGTCGTTCAGCTCCCTCCCTCCCGCGCGTAATATTGTCGCGTGAGGCGCGTTTGCTGGCACAGAACTGAACCCTTCCCGTTCACTCTAATGAGGCGAAAGCGTTGCCTTGTCATGCTACTGAGGGCTGAGCTCTAGAGGCTTTTGCCTTTCCTACGGCCTTGAGAATGGGTGACTCGCTGGAGGACGTCTGCTGCTGTCTTGCCAGCTGGTGGTCTTTATGTGATGTTGCATGGAATGGTGAACCAGGCTTCAAGATACCGCCCTACAGTACAACGCAGGATAGGCCAGCTCGTCAGTTAACTGTGGCCTCCAAGCAATGATCCCTCTACAACTCACCAACTCTAGCAGCTTGACTACACTCTGGCTGGGCAACGCACCGACACTCAACCAATACCGTATCCTATCCACACTCCACTGAATTGTCTTGGTGTTGCTGCCGTCGGGTACGTGGGGGTCGTACACGCCCAGGAGCTCGTGAGGTTTGGCGTCCCGCTTTCGTGAGCCTTCGACAACGTTGATGTGGAAGACACGATAGTTTGCCCTGCCGTGGACTGACATTCGAATTCGGAGAGGCATTTTTGGGTCCGAGTTGTGGTGGGTACAGACGGGAGGGTCAGACGGTGGGCGGGTACTGAGGACAGCAGAGAGCCAATGACAGACGCCCGGCGGCGACCAAATTTTGCCACGCGAACGCGGGGGGTCGCGATTTCGATTCCCGCTCGTTCCTGATTTGGTAGTTGACTCTCTGACTTTCACTACTACGATGGCCTCGCAAATCCTTCCTCTCGGTAAGGTTTATTTCAAGGAGATTATTCCTGGGTCTCAACTCATGATCTACGCATACAGAGCTCATCGATAGATGTATCGGTTCCAGGATCTGGGTGGTCATGAAGAACGACCGAGAGTTCACTGGGACATTGCTAGGTTTCGATGATTTCGTCAGTCAGTTTCTTCCTTCTCCCTTGGTTTATATTGCGTTTGGGATCAGAACTAACTCTTGATCTGCGTTCTAGATATGGTCCTAGAAGATGTCACAGAATAGTCAGTTCCCTTCCCTATCTTTCCACACTGAACTCACTCTGAAGCTGCCTTGTAGTGAGAACACTCCTGAAGGCAGGAAGACAACCAAGCTGACCCAGACACTGCTCAACGGGAACAACATCTGCATGGTGCGTGCATGATCGTCATCTTTTTGGACAGTTTGGCCGAGCGTGTTTTATGCAGTTGATCCCTGGAAGCGAAGGCCCCACGGACTAAGGCTAAGCCATGTACGAAGTGTCTATTACTACAAAGCCAACCTAGGCTCACGACGATCCCTCGGGCATTTGCAAAAAAACGGCGATTGCGAAAGCCATTCCCATGTAGATTATCTCGACCAAATGTATAGGCTGAAGATGAAGAGATAGAAACAGACATTTGATTCGGTTAGGTTGTGCCATGGAATACATTATCGTCATTGGAACGCGTTCAAGGTTGATATGATCGAGAAAAAGATGAAAGGAATGATTGAGAGAGGGAGAAACCGAGTAATGATTCACGGAACCGCGAGACTAAGATGACAGGAGAATACAGAAAAAGTACAAGAATGAAGGAGAGTCTGCCAATGAAGATCAGGTTGGATGGATGTGGTGGAACCGTTCAGGGTGAAGAAAGAGCAAAGCTAAAAACAAAAGCGGACCGATTTGATAGAAGAAAGTACAAGCTACACATTGATTCTTACACTTGACGTACACCCTACTGTTGACCGAAGCTGAACCCGCCTTGAGGAGCATTCATATCCGAGTGGAACTGTAAACCAATACGTCAATACCGCCGATACCTCTGAATAGAAAAAATAAAAACGTACAGCGAATGCACCAGTGGCATCGACGGTAGGAGCACCAATGTTGGCATCGACATCGTCTTCGTCAGGGAAGTACTTGTCCATAATATTGAATGCCTTCTTGTAAATCTCCAAGTTGTCGTGTTGCTGGAGGTTGTGGATGGTGACCATTCCACCGGCCTCCTCGACGTAGAGAGCGTATTGGTTGACGGTACCAGGTCCAGCAGCGACCTTGTCCGCCTCACCGATCCTGAGGATATTGTCGAGGCCATCAAGAGCGACCTGGATGATCTTGTTGTCCATCATCGTCAAGAGGTCACAGAGAGGCTTGATGCAACCTTGGCCGACAAGGTAACGAATGATGGCGGGCTCCTGCAAACCACCAGAAGTAGCGTTGGAGATTGCCCAGCAAGCTTCCTTACGGGTCTTAAAGTCGGCATGCTGAAGGATGTTGATAAGAGGAGGAATAATGTTGGCATCAATGACAGACTGGATCTGGGGAGGAGAGCCGGCGGTGATGTTGGAGATGGTCCAGCAAGCTTCCTTACGGATACCGTCCTTGGGAGAAGAAAGGAGGGAGAGCAGAGCAGGAAGAGCACCAGAGGCGATAACAACCTGGGTCTGGAGGTCGTCACCTGTCACAATGTTTCCGACAGACCGGAGGGCAGGGGTCTGAACTGAGGTGGAAGGGTGCATGAGGAGGTCCACGAGGCGCCTGCAGACGCCAGACTCGATGACAGCCTGAATCTTGTCGTTCGATCCATCGGAGAGGTATGAGATAGCCCAGCAGGCGTCAATAAGGATTTCATCGTCGAGAGAGTAGATCAACTTTGTCAAGACCGTCAAAGCGGGGGAGATCTGCAGGGCGCTTAGTCTATGCTTTGGGGAAAGAAGCCAACAGCACGTACCAATTCCCAATCGGGCTGAGGAGACTTGCCTCTGCAGAAGTTGCTAAGGGTCCAGGTGGCATTCCGGAGCATGCTGATCTTGTGATTCTCACTCAAGAGACCCAAGAGAGGACGAAGGGCACCCTGTTGGAGAACATAGTCACGGCACTGTGGGCTATCACCCGCGATGTTACCCAAAGCCCAAACCGCCTGCTCCCTAACATCCAAGACCGGCGATGAAAGCAACTTGATGAATTCAGGGACAGCTTGGGCGTTGATGACAACTTGAGTGTGCTCAGCGGTGCCAGAGGCGATGTTGGTGAGTGCCCAGGCAGCCTCGAACTGATAACACGGTGAGACTCGTACCACGATCGACGGGCATATCAAACTCACCTGAAGCATCGGTGCACCGTGCTTGAGGAACTCGACGAATCGCGGCACGACACCGCACTCGATAACACGCTCGATCGGTGGGTTTTTCTCTTTTGACAGTAACTTGCGGAACTTGGTGGTGGCATCCAACTGGCGCTCTGCATCGTCGGAAAATACACCTGAAATCATCTCCTCCGCGAGCTAGAGAGCAATTTTCCATGTTATAAAAGGGCTCCAGATGCTATCGAAGGGCGCGATGACTTACAGGAGCCTCCCAGTTGCCACTGCCAACCTCGTCATCGGAATCAGGGCCAGTCGATGGCAGGAAGTTTCGCCTTTTAGAAATGTTTTCTTCCCGCTTTTGACGCCTGATCTCAACCTGCTGTTCTTCACGACGACGCCTGAGATCGTCCTGCTTGAGAGCACCTTTGCTCTTGTAGGCTAGAGTAATGAACGCGTTTAGAAAAAAGTTTGAGGCCATCTAACACGGGTATTGAGCGATACAGACCTTCCCTACGCGCCTTCATGGTTCGAGATTCGCCTGCATCCATGGTTGTGAAAGAGTCGTGGCTGGGTTGGTGTTCAAAGTTTGTAGTGGGAAGACAACAAGAAAGGGATCAGAACATCCTTAGTCCATATATACCGCGTTGGCAACAAGAGCAAATAATGGGTCAAGGGCCTTTGCGCCGTGTGGCTTTTTTTCTACCGAATAAAAATTACAAAGTGGGAATTATTCCAAGATCCTTTTAGGTTTTCCAGCCAGGTATGCCACAATGTTGTCCACCGTCTCCCCAAAGAAGACCTGCACAAAGATCAGCGCAGATTCAGATCATCCTGTAAAACATACGGACCTTGTAATTATCGTCTGTTATATATCCTGTATGGGGCGTAAGTGTCACATTCTTCAATCTTCTTATCGGGTGGTCCAAAGGCAATGGCTCGAGATCGTATACATCCAACCCTGCTCCCGCGATCCTGCCCTCTTGCAGCGCCTCGATCAAAGCGTCTTCATCGACCAATGGACCTCGAGAGGTGTTGATAAGGAATGCAGTGGGCTTCAGAAGAGCCAGGTCCTCCCGCTTGAGTACATGCCTGGTAGATTCTGCAAGAACGAGGTGAAGAGAGACAACATCACTCGTCTTCAGCAGCTCCTCCTTGGTCGATGCGAATGCGACACCAGCAGCTTCAGCTCGCTCAGGGGTCAAATTCGGAGACCACCCAACAACTCTCATGTCAAAAGCTTTAGCAATCTGCATCGATTTCCTTTAGATCGATACCTTCCACTTGGACAAAGTTACTGACCTTGGCCACTTGAGATCCCAACCTGCCCACCCCAACCAAACCCAAAGTCTTCCCCGCTAACCCAACAGGAATGGTCGTCTGCCACCTCGGATTCCCATCTTTGATGTTCCGATCTTCTACAACAATGTTCTTTGCGGTGGCAAGCAGCAACGCCCAGATGTGCTCGAGGGTCGGATTTCCACTCCCCCATGTGCCAGACACGACGATCCCTTTGGAATTGGCATGTTGGATATCGATGCCACGGTTTAGTGGTCCTGTGGTCGCGATGAACCTATGAATGTTTTAGCAGATATCTTTGCATGGTCAACAAGACACTTACTTTAGGTTTGGTAGTCGGTCCAAGAGGGACTTGGTGAACGGTGTCCTCTCCCTCATCGCACATATAATCTCATACGGCTCGAGCCTACCCACCAGCGCGTCTTCATCACGAATGGTATCGGTGTAGGTATCAATAGTCACCCGATCCTTCAACACTCCCCAATCCGCACACTTTTGCGCGGCTTCTTGGTAGTCATCCAGAATCGCCACGCGTCGAAGCTTCGAGTCCGACATACGTATCGAAGTTGAAAAGAGCCGGGAAGGTGAAGGAGATAGAAAAGGAACGGAGCGAATGCGCCTGGATGTACTCAATAATCGAAAGGCCATCACAGTCTCGACCCAAAAACTTTCCAACGACGAGTTTGAGAGCGCCGGCGAGGTTGCCCTTGGCTCCAACTTTCGGGTACGGTGGCCAGAGGTTCAATATTCACAAGCCAGACAGAAAGATGGAATTAGTTTTTGCGAAAACAAGGGAATATGATACAACTACAATACTACTCCGTTTCTCATCGCCCGCCTCTAGGAATCGTTATCAAAGGGGTACTACAGAATCATCATCAGTTTGTGAGTCGAGACGCAAAATCTTGTCAGAAACTCACCTCAAAGGACTCGGGTGGATCGACCTCTGGTCCATCGTCAAGTGCGATATGCCTTCCCTGTCCTGCTGCAGGAGCCGCCTGTCCTTGTTGAACAGCGGCCTCAGGGATAGGTGTGGGCTCCAGCGAGATAAAGTTTCCAGGCTCCTCGGGCTTCTTGTCAACCAAGAGCAAGATACCTCCACCAGCCGCTGCAGAGCCAACGGCAGCCTTGGACTTTGAAGCCGACGAAGGCGGTTTCGATGATACCGGTCGCACTGGCTGGTATCGGCCTTCTGGAGGGAAAGACACGTATGGCAGTTGGGCGGGGGTCACACGAGTCAGATTTGACTTGATCTCGGATGAAGCCTCCTTTTTCTTGGGCTCTTTGTCCTTGCCCTCCTCTCCTTCTGCCTTCATGTCGACGTCACCCTCTGGCTTATCCTACGAGCAAATGTTAGGTTTTCCAACGAGTAAAAAAGATCAAGGCCTACAAGATCCATGACATCTCCCTCGGCGGCAGCCTTCTTCTTGTCCCTTGCCTTTTGCTTAGCAGTGGTCGAGAGAACAGCAGTGGCGACCTTGGTGATGGCCTCCTTCTTCGGCGGCTGCGTGGGCGGAGGATACGCGAACAAGCTCGGCCTTGCGTTCGAATTGAACTCAAACACTGGCGCCTATGAGAACCCAGTTCAGCACATGTCCTGTGACCCCACGGAAGGAGAGGCCATACCTTGAGATCCCCGTTCAAGCCAACAATACCTGTCGGGCTGAACGCCAGACACGCACAATGGGCCAGAGGGTACCAATACCAAAATTGTACAAAGAGCGCCATTCCAACAATCGCACTTGTGTTTCCACTGCCCGCTCGACTCTTCAAGCTAATCGTCACGTTCCTTCCACCAGCATCGATGAAACCTTGACCAATGGCCGCGCCGAAACGCGCCATGGGGTCTTCGTGCTTGTCAGAGATGACTTTGGAGTATTTGGCGCGAGTGGAGGCGATGGAGGGTGATGAGGCTTCAGATTGTTCCACCAGGACCATCCCGAGAGCGATAAAGGCGCCTTGTCGGACAAAGTCAACGGAATCCTTAGTCATGGGCTCCAGAATTTCGATGGCGTCCTGTAATAGTCGTTAATCAACAGAGCAGACTAAAAGGATAGGCAAGCTTACCTGAAGGCCAGTTCCAGCACATGCAATTCCAAGAGCGAGAGTCGCACCACATCGAACGTGGGGGTTGTATGATTCGCTCAGGAGCTGAACTACTCGAGGAACCTGTGTAGGGTTCTTGAAGAGGAGGAAAGCCAGGGAAGTTACAGCCGCTCGGCGAACATCATCCGACACGTCTGAGACGGCAATGTGTAGCAGTTGTCGCACGGCGTCGTTGTTCGCTGTTCCAGCATAGGCGAGAGCAAGTGTGTAGACACCACCATATCGCAGGATGGGGTCTTTTTCTGCCAATAGCGTCTTGATGATGCCGTCTGCCCCTTCTTGACGCGCGTAGTAGATAAAAGCAGTACCCATCGCCAGACCCCTAATGATCTTCTCGTGCTGCGTCTCCCTGGCGTACTGCAACATCTCTCCGACGGCCTCCTCTGCTCCTGTACCAAGCAACACCAGACCCATCGCGTATCCAGCGGCTTCACCACCCACTGCCGAATCGGTGAAAAGGACGGTCTTGAGATCCTCAAAGGCCTCTATCGACTTGGATCCCATACCAGCCACACCAAGACCGAGCGCAGCTCCATGTTGCACAACCTCGCCTTGTGCGGACTTGAGAGCATCGCGGAGGTAGGTGGTGATATCGTGACCACAACCTGCGTTGATGAGACCAAGGGCATACAGTGCGCCACCTTCAGAGTAGGCTGCACCAGGAACGTTGCTCTCGCCGCCTGCAGAAGGAAGGTAGGGACCGAGGATGACTTGGCCTTGCTCGTAGAAGCCTTTGTGGATTACACCAAGACCAGCAGTGGCGGAGAATTTGGCCCAGTTGGTGGCATGTCCCAACCACTCGAGATTCTCGCGCAGGAAGACGTCGGACGTGGTACCTGCGTTCATGAACGCGTTCTGCAGGGTGAGGGCGGTGTGATATATTGATGAACGCGCCTCCAACGCGTCCTTGGTGTTCTTGAGAATGAGAAGATCGGTATGGTTGTTCCGTTTGAGGAATTCGAGGTAGAGCTTGACGGACTCTTTGCCAGTCAGGATCTGCCGAAGCTTGTCGTATGTGGCTTTGGTTTTCTGGACACTATGTGAGCATTTGACAATGGTATGACCAGTGGATGCTCACCTCATCGCCCTCAGGTAGACTTGTTTTGAGGTTCTCCAAGAAATCCTGTGAACCACCCTCGACAAGGTCGAATGCGAGCTGGTACGCGAGCAAGTAATCATGCGCCACCAAGGATGAGAGGAACGGGATGGTGAGCTCAGGATCACTGAGCGTGATCAATAGCCGCGTAATTGCATGGACGTGAGGTGCCTGGTCCCCAGTCTTAGGTGTTGGGAACAGCGGGAACAAGAATCGGAGGACGTGATCCCGATATGAGAGTGACGCGTTGGTATCGAGAACACTGTCCATCGCGTACGAGAGCAGGGAGACGTCGTTGGCTTGGGAGTAGATCTTTGAGATGACATCAAGCCGCCTCGACTCGAGAGCGATTCCAATAGCTTGCTTGAATTCGCCTTCGGAGATGCAGCGGTCAAAGATACCCTCAATGATGGTTTGTAACCGAGGATCGATCTTTTCTTTGGAGTTTGCTTGCTCTTCGCTGCGAACTTGGATGTAGCGGTCAATTGCTTTGGCTGAAGAATGCGTCAGTATAGAAAAGGATATAAATGCGATCGCCACGCACAAACAATGGTCTCAATGTACTCCTCTGAGCCAGCCGAGTTGGCCTCTGCTAGGAACGCGCTGCCGGCTCCAAGAGCGAAAGAGAGCGCTTCTTCGTATTCGCCCAAGAAGTAATAGACCTTGGACGCAAGCAATGCCGCCGCGTCGCGTGCGGGCTTAGGCAAGTCGTTACTCTCATACAGTGTCTCTCTGATCAACAGAGTCAGCTGGCTGCCCAACCGACGAAAAGATCACATACATTGAAGCGATGTGTTCTGAAATCTCTGCCCAGAACTGGGGAACGAGAGGAATGAGTGCCTTGAGCGCATGCTGCTTGAAGATGGCGTCTGGTTCTTGTAGAAGAGCCAATACACCCTGTGCACTCGATTGCTGCCTGACCATTGTATAGAGAGAAAAGAAAAAGGGGTCTGAGCGGAGGGTAATTAGCTGAAGTTCACGCTAAGGTGACGCGTCGCAATACAAGGTCATCACGCTGCGCCTTCAACTCCAAGCACAAACAAACAACAGTGTCCAGACTTGCACAGAAGCCGTTGGCCTCCGACTATACGCAAAAAACACCCCACTCAGTCCTTTCTCCTTATTTCTAACAGAATGCTCGCTGCTGTCCGCTCTGCTGCCTGTGCAGCTCCTCGTCGTGCCATTGTTCGCCGTCAGTTCTCGGCTCCTGCTGAACACCCTGCCATGGCCAAGTACCTCGCGGAGGAGGCCGCCTTGAAGCACCACGCTGCTGGTATGTTTGCTTGACATTCTTATGCGCCCATGTGTACTGAGACATCGACTTTTCAGAAACCACTGACTTGTGGCGAAAGATCAGGTCCGTTCATTAGTCCAGCTTCACCAGTTTACGCGGTTCTCAATACGAAACACACTCAGCTACTATGTTTGCATTCCTGGCAGTATGTCACAACCTCTATCCCTCTACTTTGCAATATTTAACATGGATTGCGACAGTCATCGTCTGTGCCGCCTGGGTCTACAACGCTGAAGCCGAGCACGCTGCCCACATTGAGCACATCAAGCACGAGAACGGTGGTGAACTTCCCGAAACCCCTGCCTTCGACTTCCTCAACAGGCGCTCCAAGCCTTTCCCCTGGGGCATGAACTCTTTGTTCTTCAACCCCCACGTGCGTTCGCTTGCCCTCTCTCATCCGTTTCATCGATTGCTCATGTGCATAACAGGCCAACAAGAACATGGAGGAGTAAATGCCTCAAACCCTATCGCACTGTGTCGTTACAATAGATGGGTCCCAGGAATACCATTAATATTTGCGTTCACTTTCTCCCGAATCCTCCAACCCAAGAGTCGCTACGGTCTAGTCCAACCTCGACCACCCTTCGACCACTTCTGGGTCTCCTCAGGCCTCTTCATTCAATCCAATCACGCAGACGCAGTTCTAAAGCCAAGTAAAAATACACTGGTGAAACTAACCAATCGCTACATAGGTTCCCACTACAAAACACCCGCCCCCAAAGCCGTAAGCGCGCCTAATACGACCCACGACATGCCTGATAACCGCGTCGCGCGCATTGCACTACCCGCCCTGCAATCTAAATTAGAACCACAGCCAATGAAAGGGCAAGATGATCGATGACCACTTACAGGTTGATATCGCCCGTTGCCTGAGCAGCATCTGCTTGATCAGACCTGGCGGCGCCACTTCCAGAGGCGACTGCAGAAGCATTGGGTACTCCAGGAGCCGGCACGCCTCCTGCATTGGGATTGTTCCCAGCGGCGACTGTACCATCTCCTGGTACAGGGCTCGGAGGTTGAGGAGCTGGTGCGGGAATAGCCTCGGGCGCCACGGTCGGGATGGGTCCTGCAGCAGTGCTGCTGGTCGGTGCAGCGACAGGGCTGCTTGTTTGAGGTGCCTCAGCTGTCGCTGGCTGTGCTGGTCCACTGGTGGGTGTAGGCGAAGGCACAGAATCCGAACTCGATTGTGAAGCAGTTTGAGAGACTGAAGAATTGGTCGTCGGGGAAGAGGTAGCAGTGGCTTCGGCGATGGTTGCCGCGGGCTCTTCGTCAATCTCGAGCGAGGGCGTTGGTCCCGGATTGACAACGGATTGGAGGATGGCAACTCCTTGCATAAGTCGGGTAACTGATATCCAGAGATGATGACTTGTTCATTTGGGCACTGAGGTGAAGAGCAACCTACGTTGGAATGCTGTTGTCTCTTGAAAGTCGACCAATTCTGCATGTCGAGGTGTACCTGGGGGTGCTAAATGAAGTGTTAGACGTTTGCTCTGTATCGGATACTTCACGGTTTGCGAGGTAGATAGACAGTGGATCACTCACTCCTCTCGACTGCCTTCTCAGCCATGTGCCACAGATCCAACAGGTTCACGAATCGAGACTCGACGGGGGCACCGTTGAGCATCGTAATAACGAGCTCTCGTTTGCGCAAAAAGTTTCGGATTTGAGCATCGTTGGCAGAGCGTGCAGAGCGGGAGGAGAGGTATCGTCGGCTGATTGGAACCGTCGGTGTGTGGTACGCGCTGGGAGGTGCGGAATCGCGCTTCCAAGGCGGTCGTGCCGCGTCGAGGACAGGGGCGATGGGCGCGGCGGATACGGCGGCACACAGGTAGAGCAAGAACCAGACGAGGGAGAGCGCTGAGTAGACCATGGTTAAAGGTGTCCTTAAGGTTCAATCCAGGTTGGCTTGGCTTGTGGTGTTTCGTGAACTCGTCGTGAAAAGGTGGAAAGAAAGTCGGTATTAATGAACGGAAAGGAAAGGAGAAAAAATGTACAAGTGACTGACTAGCAGCCGTAGAAAGTGAAAGGGGGAAGAGACCTGCTCAGCTCAATAAAAGCCAGGAATGGGAAGGAAGACCAAGCGGGACTTGAGTGAAAGGGGAAAGGAGAAAAGGGGAAGCCAGCACGACCACGATCCCACCACTTGTATTAAGGGCTCAGTAGCCGGCAGAAAGTGGAAATAGAAACCAGAACAAGGAAGCGAGAAAAGGAAAAAGATGCAAAATGCTAAGAGAGTTCGAGCCATGGCAGGCCCAAAGCTATGGGTCTGTATAGCATCAACAAAGCCCGGTAGTAGATTCCCGTAACGCAGAGCGCAAAGCGCAACGAGGTAACGAGCATACCAGCAGTCTGGCTAAAGCTTTCCTGCTGTGTGGTCAAGATCTAGACTGTCGATTAGATTAAAGGCATTGGTAGACCAGTACTATTGTACTTTCATACTGTCTGTGTGGACAGCGGGGGAGGACCGTATTGTTTTGTTCAAACCTTCGTGAGGTGATTTGGATCACCTGCATCATGTTACGCTGCGACGGTAGTCGAGGCACGCCATTGGCTCTTCGAGAGTGATGGTGACGGATTCTGTTAGACGACCATCTCTGTGGGTGCGTTTAGAAGTCAATTCGATTGGCTGAAGGACTTCTGTTCACGGAAAGGATGCACCCAACGGATCCAATGTGTCTCCAGCAAAGCGTGAATTAGTAGGGTATAAGATCCGTACTTTCTAGTATCAATAGGTAGATAGGTATGAAGGTAACGAAGGAATAAGTAGACTATCGTGCTTTTAGTGTCCTGACAGTCGTATAGAAAAAGGTCCTGAATGAAGTGTTTGTACCCTATAGGGTTGATAGAGGCTGCAGGGCATATTATGATTGCCGCGGAGCAATTTGATAGGGGAGGCAAGAGGGGCGTCCGTTACTGGCGCGCCCCTAAGCCAGGTGTTAAAGGCAAGGCCGAGTATGATGCACGATGCTTAGAGGGCGATGAAAGCACCAATGAAGGCGGCACCAACGAGAAGAGTTTGTTGTGCTTGGAATGATGAAAGAGCGGCGCCGTCATCGTTGCCAGTTACTTCGGAGCCAATGGCAGAGGTAGCCCTGGTGGCGAGGGAATTAGCACCGCTGGCGATAGTCTGCGCAACATCGGCGCCCTTGGAGGTGATAGTGTCTATAACCTCTGCACCCCTGGAAGTGATGGCATCTCCAATCTCAGGAGCCTTGGAGGTGACAGTGTCTATGGCATCGCCAACAGCGCTGGTAGCCTCGCCAAAAACGCTGGTGGCACCAGAGGCAATAACGTCGCCAAGATCTGGGCTACGGCTTAGTGCAATCCTAGATTGAGGGACAGACAAATAGCTTACCTTGGCGCTTCTGGAACTCAGCGGGCGAAGCTATGACAGCAGACGCAGAGAGAAGGGCAGCGGCGAGGTACTTGAATTGCATGGTGGCTGAGGATGGAGAGCGAAAAAAAATGTACGAAGATTGAAAAGGATGGGGAGATAATTTCTTCACTTTCGCGCTGTCATGGCGGTATAAATACGCCTCCCCATGTTGTTCCCACGAGGTCTCGAATGGGGCAGTGTTAGCGCCAAGGAGTAATATGTTTGACGTCAGTTTGATTTGCTGTGCGAAAGCATTGCCCATCGCTCCTTCTCTCTAACCTTGTTTTGCAATGCCTCGAGCTATCATTTCCCCTTCGGTTTTAGCTTCTGACTTTGGCCAGCTTACAGCGGAATGTCAGAGGATGATGAAGGATGGTGCAGAGTGGCTGCACATGGATGTTATGGACGGGTCAGTTTGAGCGCTTATCAAAACTCCTTCCTCTTAATTGATTATGCCAATCTAACTCCTGCTAGGCACTTTGTCCCTAATATTACGATGGGTTAGTCTTGCTGCTGCGGAAGGGACAGCAATGACCGATGCTTCAGACGCACAGGTGCACCCATTCTATCCTGTGTCAAGAAGGGTGTCCCAGATATCTTTATGGACTGCCACATGATGGTCGCCCAACCTGAACGCTGGGTGGACGATATTGCAGATGCCGGTGGGGCCCTGTACTGTTTTCATATCGAAGCTACCTGTGCGTCCACATTCCATCCTTCTTCTGGAAAATAATATTGGGAAGCCAGTCTGCCATCCAATAATCTCGCTCACACATGTGCCTCTGCAGCGGATCCTGTTGCTCTCATCAAGCAAATCCGTAAACGCAATATGAAAGCTGGTGTCGCCATCTCACCCGACACTCCTTCATCCACCATTACGGATGAGATCGGTCAAATGGCAGACATGCTCCTCGTCATGACTGTCTACCCAGGTCCGTATTCTCGCATCTCGTCTCAGCTTGGAGTCGCTTTTTCTGAAAAATCACCCTCTATCTTCGTATCCATCACCTTCTCATCCGCGATACTCCATTGACACACCTCCTTCGGTGTTTCGGCTTCCTCATTGGGCCGTTACCATGGTCTCTCAAACTTGGAGTGGCAACAAATTAGGGAGAGGAGGCCAAAAATTCATTGAGCGCTGTGTGCCCAAGGTTTCAGAACTCCGCGCCAGGTTCCCCGAGAAAGACATCGAAGTCGACGGAGGTGTTGGGCCCAGCACCATCGGAGTCTGCGCAGATGCCGGTACGTTTCCCTTTCATCTCCCTCTCCTCCGATTCTTGGTTACGATTAGAAACTTTGCTAACGGAACTGCGCACCTGCATCGCTTTTACATTCTGCTCATGCCCATCGGGGAATCCGTACCGCTATTCGCCTTGGGCCCCTATGATCTTCGCTACTGCGGCGGTTGGCTATACCCTGCGGTGGCGCACATTGGCATTCTATTGCACTTCGATCTGGGTCAACAGGCAGCAACGTTATCGTAGCAGGAACTGCCATTTTCAACGCAGCGGATCCGCCGGCAGTGATCAGATCCCTGAAGGAGACGGTCGAAGCCGCACAAGCAAAATTCGCTGCTACCCGGTCGTTGGAAGGGCAGTAAAGCGTGACGCAATGGCCTTGCGTCTCAACGAGGGAATTCACTGACGGTCTATCGATGGTGGATGGGACCACACATGCAACTTCTAATCGATCTAACGATGCTGTTTCTGCTTTGCTGCTAAAAGGAAATGTACATATCAATCAACAACCATCCATTTGTGATTCCTCGGCCAACTCTTTGTCTAGGGGTATGGGATCCTTGCAACTTTGGTGAGCTCTTCCAAGGTACTGTTATCCTCCCACCCGAGTCGGAACGATCAACGGGTATCGAGCACGATAATGCCCAGTTCTATAGTGATTCTGCGTGTAACCCTGCCATGCAGATCTACTTGGATCAATCCATCTGGTTTTTGCGTATGCCCCTGCTTCTGAATCGTGATGTCACCCCTTCTTACCTGATGCATGGTACACACCTACATGACAGAGTCCAAGCACTTTCATACTGAGGGCTGCAGGTGATGGGAATCAAAGTGAGCAAACCTTAGACTTGATACTATACAGGGTCAAGAAGCGCACTTCTCCGCCTCGCAGGGCAAGGAAAAGCACGACGGGTTTTCTCGGCCGCGATAGCTTACCGCCCGTCCTCCCATCGGTATCCGCTCAGGCGAAGAGGTTGTCAGTGGCGGAGGCGCATTTTTTTGTATGCCAGGAACAACCGCCCGTGATAGGCCATAGCGAAATCCATTGTCCAAGATACATAGTTTGACCGCTTCGAGCAATATAACCAGGCGTTATCGGCTGGGCAATCGCTATATGTCGATTTCTAGACTAGGGAGAGGCAACGTTGGAAGAATCAGAGGCAATATAGACATTTGTAGTATGCAATGTGGGTGAAGGGAACGTGCCTTGTCTAAGCTTGAATTGGTTATCGATAAGAGTTGGAGATAGAGGCCTTTTGGGGTTCGAAACTCCGCGCCAATCTAATCGCTATAAATTACGCCGAAGATCAAAGAACCTGCTCAGTCTCTTACCATCCTCCCAAAACATACACATCATGTTCCCCGTCGACGGTATCCGAAGCCAGCTTGAGTGGTGTGCTCACCTCAACACTGTCAATGCCGTCCAGCCCACTGAAAAGACAAAGTTCTTGCGCAAGGTCGGTTGTTCGAGTTCAGGCACCGATCTCTAGTAACACTTGTTTGAACAGACATCCATTATTGCGACTATCGGTGAGTTTGTCAGGTTCGATGGTAAACTGTCGGGTAGCTGACCTTTTTCTTCAGGGCCCAAGGTCAACACTGTCGAAAAGCTTGGGGAGCTCATGCGTGCTGGCGTCAACATCGGTGAGCGTTTTGGTGAAATCGTGGGCGAAGCATAGAGATTTAAACTCTTGCAGTGCGCATGAACTTCTCCCATGGTTCTTACGAGTACCACCAAAGTGTTATCGACAACACTCGGGCTGCCGTAGCGCGTATGTTACAGCTGCTTTTTTAATTTCCGACTGCAAAGCTTACACGCATCATAGAATACCCTTCCGGCCGACCCATCGCGATCGCTCTCGATACCGTAAGCCGCTTGCGCCCCTGACTCCTGTCAAGTGTTTGCTGAAGCGATTGGAATATAGAAAGGGCCTGAAATCCGTACTGGATTGACGAAGGAGGGAAAAGATGTACGTCATGCACCCATGTCCAGCTTGTTATATAGGCTATTGCTTCCGTCCATTCCGCTCATCCCGTCTCTTGTGATTCTCTGCAGTTCCCCATCTCCGCCGGCTCAGAATTTACTGTCACTACCGACGAGCAATATGCCGAGGCCTGCGACAATCAGGTCATGTATGTTGACTATGTGAGTCGCCAGGAATGTTTCTGTTTACGGCCATCTCATTCTAATCAACTGCGCAGAAAAACCTCCCAAAAGTCACTGCACCAGGAAAGCTCATCTACGTCGACGATGGTATCCTGTCTTTGCTCGTCCTTTCCGTTGACGGAGCCAGCCTCCGCGTTCGTGCGCTGAACAACGGAAACATCTCTTCTCGCAAGGGTGTCAACCTTCCCAAGACCGATGTCGACCTTCCCGCTCTCTCTGACAAGGACAAGAAAGATCTGCAATTCGGCGTCAAGAACGGCGTCGACATGATCTTTGCTTCGTTTATCCGCAAGGCTGACGATGTCAAGGACATCCGCACTGTTCTCGGTCCCGACGGCGCCAACATCAAGATCATCGTCAAGATTGAGAACGAGCAGGGTGTTGCCAACTTTGACGAGATCTTGAAGGAGTGTGACGGTGTCATGGTCGCTCGTGGTGACCTTGGTATCGAAATCCCCGCAAGCCAGGTCTTCCTCGCACAAAAGATGATGATTGCCAAGTGCAACATTGTCGGCAAGCCCGTCATCGTCGCCACTCAGATGCTCGAGTCGATGACTGTACGTGTGTTTAATGTCTTTTCTCGACTTGTACACTCATCTCTTTCTAGTACAACCCCAGGCCCACTCGCGCTGAAATCAGCGATGTCGCTAACGCCGTCCTCGACGGTTCTGATTGTGTCATGCTTTCCGGCGAGACGGCCAAGGGCAACTATCCCATCCAGTCAGGTAAGGACTCTTGTTGTTTGGCCTAACCAATCGCTAACCTTTCTTTCAAGTGTTGATGATGGCTGAAACTTGTCTCCTCGCCGAAACTGCTATCTGCTACCCTCCTGTATTCGATGAGATCCGAAACCTCCAGCCTCGCCCAACAGCCACTGCTGAGACTGTCGCCATCGCTGCTGTTGCTGCTGCAAGTGAGCAAGGAGCAAAGGCCATCCTTGTCCTCTCTACCAGTGGAAACACTGCCCGTCTGGTCTCCAAATACAAGCCCTCCGTCCCCATCATCACTGGTAAGCACTAGGTTTAACTCCTTGGTTAAACGCTGTTGACCAACCTACTTGCAGTCACCCGCAACGAGCAAACTGCCAGGCAAATCCACCTCCACAGGGGCTGCTATCCCTTCTGGTACCCTGAGCCCCGAGGTGTCGAGGCACACCAGTGGCAGACAGATGTCGACAACCGTATCCGCTTCGGTTTGAAGAACGCGCTCGAGTTGAACCTCATCACCCCCGGTTCAACAATCGTCGCTGTTCAGGGATGGAAGGGCGGCTTGGGCCACACCAACACGCTCCGTGTCCTCAACGTTCCCACCGATGCTGCAGACCTCCAGCTGCAGCCTTTGGGATCTTCTTAAACACAAAACACGGAATTGCACGCCATGCCTAATACTCACGTTCTGTCGTCGTCTGATTTGTCTGCTTTGCACAAAATTCAAATGCAATCACTAGAGACCCCCTTGTAAAGTACTTACTCAAAAGCATTTTTTGACTCTGAGAACACCTATGGGGTAGCGCCCGTGCATGCCATAGAAGGCTCCAGGGTAATTTCTTTGACACGCAGAATACATCGACACAGAAACAAAAAACGAAAGCGATATACAACATAGAATCGAGCACAAGCAGTAGATAAACGTTTTACACCTTATAGACAATACCTTCACTAATCATCAACTCGTCTTGCTCTCCCATGAGGTTGCAGAGGTCGGTTGCTTCAGCAGTGCCGAAAAGAGACTCGGCAGGCAAGCCTTGATTGATATGTTGAAGGAGATCCTTGAGGAACATCGACTCTTCGTCTTGCATCGCGGTTGAGAAGACATGAGCCATGCGCGATCGGAAGAATGCCAGCCTAGATGTAAGTTAGTAAGGATGTACCTGCCAGGAGGTGTGAATACTCACCTCTCGGGAGAAAGCTTGCCGTCCGTAGGTGGGACTGAGGCAGGTATCGACTGCTGAGTCTCGTCTTCTTGCATCGTCACATCTTGGCTGTCGTCACCCCAGATAGGGTCCTCATGTGGCGCAGGACTCTTCGGATCGCCAGCAGGGGGGACACTCATGCGGTCACCAGCACCTTCATCGTCATCTTCACTACCACTCTCCTCGTCGCTGCTGCCATCCGCACCACCCTCTGCGCGTTTACGAGCACCACCGTGGTTGAGCTTTCGCTTCTTGCGTCGCTGACGCTTGGGTACTTGTCGGAACAACGCGAAGCGCATGATTTCCTCAGCTTTGATTGCATCGCGCTCCTCGACTTTGGTTGACAGACGAGACTTTGCGTGAGCAGTGGCGAGACGAATGAGAGTTTCCAGGGTACGGGCGGTCAATGGTGACGTCTGCGAGGTGAGCGAGTGAGCGAACTTTCGAAAATCAACAAAATGGATGTCTCACCTTTTTTGTACCTTCCATATCCTCGTTCCGGAGTGTTGCATAAACTTGCACGATATGGTCAGCCGCACCCTTGGTGAGAGCAGGAGCAGGCTTGCTCTTCGCATACTGGATGTACTTCTTGACAAAAGTCATGCTGAGAATCTCCTTCTTTTTCTTCTTGCTGCGAGTCTCCCGTGCAGCACTCTGGGCGATACCCATGTGAAGGAGCGGATCGAATTTCTCCCATGGGCTCGTGTCAACAGCCTCAGCTTCAGCACCGTTGCTTGGTCCTTCCATAGAGAGGGGCTGTGAAAGATTATCGTGCCTTGGAGTGCCTTCTTCCACCCCGGGAGGCAAGTATCGATGCATTCGGAGAACGTGGTCTGCAATCATGCGGTCCTTCGTTTCTTCGACATCATCTGTGACAATGAAGAGAAGATCGAATCGAGATAGCAGCGAATCTGGCAGAGCGATATTCTTGTGAGGATCTTTGTGGATGTCATACTATGAGTCTGTTCAGCGGCATATACCTAGTAGCCACTGATAAATCTTAACTTACCTGTCCGTAGATGGGATTCGCCGCCGCAACGACGCTGCATCGGGCGTTTAAGCTGGTATGGATGCCAGCTTTGGCAATCGTGACGGTCTGCTGTTCCATGACTTCATGGATGGCCACTCTGTCTATGTCAGACATCTTGTCGAATTCATCAATGCAGACGACTCCGCGGTCGGCAAGGACCATGGCACCTGCTTCCAAACGTCGCTCTCCTGTTTCCTTATCGGTAGTGACTGCGGCTGTCAGACCAACGCCCGAGCTGCCTCGACCTGTCGTGGCGATCGCCAAAGGAGCTGTCCCCAGAACGAAGCGTAGAAGCTGTGATTTGGCCGTTGAAGGATCGCCGACCATTAGCAGGTTGATGTCACCACGAATGTGCGTTCCGTTAGGAAGGTTCTTCTCTGCACCCCCTAGCAAAAGCAGAAGGATGGCCTGCTTGATCTGGTCATGGCCAAAGATTGAAGGGGCCAAGGACTCGGAGAGAAGGGTGAAAATGTTGGATTTCTTCGCAAGCTGATTGATGCTTCGAATGTCGATGTCCGTCAAAGGCGTCTGTGCGATCCCCCCTCCGAGTTTCGAGGACAGAAGGTTGATGTTGTTTGCGATCAAGAGAGACCTATTGGACAAGTGAGTGAATGCAGAATTGTGGTGAACGAAACACGTACTTGAAGGCACCACTCGCCCCTCCTCCAACGCTACGGTAGACTCCCACAAGCTGGATGCGATCTCCAGGTTTGCATTTATCAACAAGATCATCATCTAGGATGATGTCTGTGCTCCGAGGAAGCTGCCCTGGTGGGGCACGCTCGGGCATCTCTTGAATGCTGATTCGCTGGTGGTCTCGGAACGAACATAGTCCAAACTCGGTTTCGAGAGCGTGACCTTCGTCATCAACTTGGGGCGTGAAGGAGGTAGTTGGTGGCAAGTTAGAGACTGAGCTTGTGGCATCGCGGTAAAGCTGCTGCCAGCTTTGCTGGGTATCGGGGCAATAATGGACAGAGTTGAGCATCTTTGGCCGGACAAGCGAGCATCTGGTGATGATTCCTTCAAGGCATATCATCTTGCCGAGATGGTTTGAGGTGAGGGTACGTGGGCTAACGTGGTGGTCGCCAAATGAACCGCTGAAGCCGATATGGTATTCCTTCCCTTCGACGCTGTGTTTCTCCTCATTATACACATCTTTGACGATTTCTTGTAGCGCCTTTTCGATAGCAGGCAGGTAATCGTGTGGTTGCTTGAGTAGTCCATTGGCGTAGTCGCGGTTGAAGCTGCGCAAATCGTCGAGATTGACCACAAGGCGCGTCGTGTCTTCACGCAGCATGCGCGAGATTTCATCTTGATAGTTGTAGTGATCTGTCGACTCGTTCAAAAAGTTTTTGAAGACAAGCGTTTGCTCGTCGATGTCGATCTGGATGTCGCGCTGGAAATTGAAGGCCATTGCGACGGCGGGGTGGGGGTGTGAAGCGAGGATGCACGCGGCGACGAAGAATTGCTCGCGCTCATCAGAAAGTCATGCGCAAGTCATGTGCGCGTCACGCCAACAGTGACAAGACTCGAGGAATGAGATCTGAGAGTCGGCATTAGGTTCGTAAAATACAGGCATGCGATGTAGAAATTAGGTGTAAGGGTAGCGGATCCAACAGGAATTACAATAAGGCAACTTGACCAAGAAGAGGAACACTGGGGTGAGGAAGATACTGTCTGGGCATGGTTTTGACAAGACCAGGACATAACAAAGAGTCATGCGGGGAAGGAGTTCAAGAAAGGAACAAAGATGTAAGCGCAATAAAGGCGTCCATGTAGAAGGGAAGTCCGAGATTAAGCTGGTGTGTAATAGAAGCCAGTAGCAGGCCTTGAGGCAGGTGTCAGGATCGGAGAAAGGCACGACAGGACGAGCATGGGACTTACATGGAAGGCGGAAGAGCAAAGCCACAGCACCGGGATCGTCGTTCCACGCAAATTATGCCTGACCTTGGAGTCCTGAGCCACGTTGGCCTGTTAGCACCAAATTGACCTGTCGCCAATCAGGGCTACCTCGTGCGGCTGCTTCTGTCGAGCGCCTCCAGTCGGGACCACCGCGGCCACCATTGGCATCAATCTGATTCCTCCTCCATGCTGGACCCCCTTTCCCCTGGCCCTCAGTGCCGCGCCAGCCCGGGGCCCGTCCAGAAGTGACGACTGCAGGAGCCTCGTGTGCAGAGTCAGGCACGCCGGTCTTCCGAGTCACGATTAGAAAGGACCTGGGCCAATGAGTGAAAGGGGTTCCTTACAGGCAAAGCAAAGGCTGTGGAAGCCAGAACAATAGGTATTAGCAGGGCTGAAGGGCGCATGGCTGGGTGCAGAGGTGCTGAGTGTTAGGAAGTCGGGGAGAAGAAGATTTTTAGAGGCAGAGACAAGAAGAAAGAGCCTCCTTTAAATAAGCGAGGCAGCGTTTAGAGCGGCCTGGAATGATCTTGTAGCCGATCCGCTATGCTACTTCAATTCGCAAGAATCCTGTCACGTTAGTACGATTTTGACGGGGTGGCAAGTACCTGTTCCTTGGCTAATAGCAGGGGGGATGATATCGGCCCATACATGCTCTTTGAATTCCTGAAAGGACACGAGATCAGTCAGCGTGTACGATTCCGACAGTCTCTTGCCTGAGAACGAGATTTTCGAAACAGAGGTGGCTCCTACTCAATGGGGAGAACGAGACCTGGAAGCCGATGCATTGGCGTTCCGGTCAGAAAGCGTGAGCTAAATCAATGTGCTAACCTCCATTGCTCAGGTCACTTACCTTACTTTTACACTGTGCCTGAGAGTGGCGACCAGCTCCTTGGATCCGGTTTCTGACCTGTTCGTTTCCTCTCCCGAGGGATGCAGCTGCTTCTGACCGTGTCCCCTCCTGTAAGGATGATTACCGCATTCCTTCTTACACGGTTGGTTAGCCCTTCAAGCAGGCGAGCCTATCCGAACACCGTTGGGTGCCTGATAAACGAGAAGCTTTAGAGCCAGATTCATCATCAAGCGCCAACAGCGCTTTGATCCAGCTCGATGACTGTAAAGGAGTCAAAGGACCTATCGGTGGGATGGGATCACCTTCTACAGAAAGCGCCAGTATCAACTGGTATGGAACAGAGCACAACGCGGATGACGTGGAGAATTACACCTGCACCGTGCTATTATAGCAAGAGGTTCACTGTGCTGGTATATCAGCTAGCGGAGTACAGACAAGCACCAGTGTCGAGCACCAGTTCCACCCATAGACATGACACCAAAGAGGACGGTCAGATTGATTGTCAAACAACGATGTATTTCCCCGCAATATCTGGTAGAGTAGTGACTGCTCGTATTAATCCTATCAATGGAGAGCGGTTAGTCATAGTTGAGAGTGACGACGAGCGAATACGTACCCAAAGCTTAATGAGGCCATCCCAAGAGGCTGTAATGACTTTTGACTAGAAGTAATGATTAGGTGTCAGTTCCGGTGTAGAAGGCTTACAACTTACAGTTTCATGAGGAAGCCATTCGTGGGCAATCAGAGCCTTTTGGTGTGCCTTTAGACGTGACTTGATACGGCCTGTCTTCCAATCCCAGAAGATGATGTTGCCCTCCCCGTCGCCACTACTTATCCACTTTCCATCGGGCGAGAATCCTACTTGGCAAGCATATCCAGCTACCGAGTGGCCTGCGAATCGCTTCTTCCTATTTTGGCGGAAGTTGTCTGTGCTGTAGACGAGAATCTGATTGTCCAGTGATTGCGCGGCGAAATATTTGACTATCAAAAACGTCATTAATTATGCTAATTGTAGCAGACAAAGAACAACTTACGAGATGGGTGCAATGTCACTGCAGGCATAGAGTGCATATGCGGCTCTGCAATGTATTTGATCACAACAGGGATGTCAAAGTCCCATGCACGAATGGTCTTATCATCGGAGGTCGTCACGAAACGGCGATTTTCGTCAACGAACGTGATGGTGTTCACAGGTCCCAAGTGCTGGTCATATTCTTGCGTGATTTCCCCCGAGTTCATATCGTACTACGCAAGGGTTGAGCATGCAATGGGCAAGGTGAGACGGAATCATCGTACCTGGATGATCTTCTTGTCAGACATGCCTGCTAGGAAGATATTTTGCTTATCCTCGTCAGGATGGAACTTGATGACATAGGGCGTCTTGCCGTTGCCAAACCTCTTGAGGCATTGGCCTGTTTCGGTATCCCAAAGCTTCATTGTTCTGTCATAACCGCACGACAGGAACTTGCGGCCATCATTCGAGAAAGAGATGTCCTTGACGGCTTTAGTATGACCATGGAATGTGCGAAGGCAGTTGCCCTCGTTATAGATATCCCAGAGCTAAGGGGGCGATGAGTGGCTTGGTTGCAAGTATAAAATTACACGGCATGCCTTGATCTTGGTGTCCATAGACCCGCTGATAAGCAAATGGCCAGTCTGAGGGAATGTGCGAATAACAGAGACGCCTTGGGTGTGCCCTGTCCAGGTGTGGATGCAGCGCTTGGGTATGAAGCATTCCTGAGATCCAGACTCCTGCAGCAGGTGAGGCGCCTCCGCCACAGGTGGTGACATGTACGTCCTGCCCTGGTAGTCGGTCATGGACTTGCCATGGAAGATTGATGTCTCCTGGCCGGGGGCGCCACGCTTGGGTTTGGCCTTCTTGATAGGGGCATAAGGTTCGTCTTCTTCCTCGCTCTCATCCTCGTCATCATCATCACCACCACCCTCGACTCCGGCCAAGAAGTCCTGCTGAGGCTCCTCGCCTTTCCATTGAGCCCAAGGGCCAACATAGGCGCCTTCTCCATCCACGACGTCCAAATCACCCTTTTCTTTGCGCTTCCTCTTCAACTCCTTCTTCTGGCTACGTGAAGCTCGGAGTGTATCAAGAGTCGCGAAGTTGTTGGCCTGGGCTTTCTCAACGGAACCGAGGACCGCTGGTGCATTGGGATCCACGGAAGGATTGGCGGAGTAGCCCAGAATTGCATGCGTTAGGTGCTGTGCGCGAAAGGCGTGGTCTGACATCGATTGCTCTTCAACGTGGCCAGCAAGGGCATTTTGGTTCAGAAAGCGGTTTCGCTCAGCGAAGGGATTCTGTGGCCCTTGCAGGGGCAGCATCATATCTTCATAGGGAATATTCACATTCATTTGAGTGTCGGTTGGCCTTGTGACCAATGATTTGAGGTTCAAGGGATCCTATGAACCGTGTAAGGCCGTAATTATTTAACAAAACAATTGGTATGCTTACCTCTGAGAGAACGTCTGGTGCAGCAGTTGCCTGCGCGGCGAGGGTCGAAGGCCCTTCATCGACGCGAGCCTTTTTCGCTGAGGGGAGTGAGTTCAAGCCAAAGGCATCTGCAGCAGCCGCCTTTGTGATCTCCTCCTCGTCAGACGAATAATCAATTGCCATAGACATGGTGGTCAGTCTGTGACAGTGACTGAAGTGATCAAACAATCCCAAAGCAGTCAAAGCTGTGCTGACCGCCTCGCGGCACCGTCCAGAGTCGACCATTGCTGCCAACTTGCTCTACAGCATTCACTTGCATGCCCCATGGCTCCATGGACTCAGGACGAAGGTCAGTAATATCTAGTCAGAAACACTCTGATACTGATTCCGTTTTCCTTTCAAAGATGCTTTGCTTGAGGCTGGCATGCGAGCTCATGGCCAGGACTGGGTCGAGGTTGCCAAGTTTGTCCCCAATCGCAACAACAAGGCCTGCAGGAAGGTATGTCCTTTGACTAAAAATGTGTGCTAGGACTATTGCTGAACCCAAGAAATCAGCGATTTCTTCATGCCAAAGCCTCCAAGGTGAAGAAGGGTTCCTGGAGTGCTGATGAGGACGGACTGCTACTCAAGCTCTACGACAAGCATGGTCCAAAGTGGGCTGAAATTGCAAGAGGGATCACCGGTCGTACAGACGACGCCTGCGCTAAGCGCTATCGCGACGCACTGGACCCTAATCTGAACAAGGCTCAGTTCTCAGCAAGCGAAGACACAAAGCTGATAGCACTGGTTGCGCAGCATGGTACAACATGGTCGAAAATTGGCAAGGAGCTCAATAGAGGCTCTCTCGTTTGCAGAAACAGGTGTGTGCAGCTTTCGTCCATGCTCATCGATGTACTCAGCAATCGCAGATACCGTCTCCTAGATCGTCGGGGACATCGTGGAACGTCCTCGGGCGAGAACTCGCCCGCTTCGTACACATCTTCCGAGTCCTCCCTGCCGGCGCTGAGCCCTGTTGATGACTTCAACTGGTTTGAGTTCCCTCTCTCTTGCGATATTCCGCAGGCGACAGCGCCAGGCGAGTCCCCAGTGCTGTTCACCAGTTCATGGGAAGAGCCAAGTGGCCACTCGCCACCCGCGCAACAGACAATGCAAGGGGTCCCCTCTATGAACAATGTGGGCTCTTTGGGTGTCTTTGAACCGTCAACGCCTGGCGGGATTTTCCCAAGTCCAGTGGATGGCCTTCCTACCCTGTCTCTGCCCGAAGATGGGTCGCAGTGGTTCTGTCATTCTCAACCAGCGAGTTTCGGTCCCACGGCATCTCAGGACTTGACTCATACCACTGAAAGCGCTATCCCCCCTTTCAATTACTCTTCCTCATCATTGAGCACAGCTCTCTCAGCCCCACTGCTGTTCCGGCCTTTGCCTTCTGGCAGCCCTTCAAGCAATGTGATACCCCAAACCCAGCATGCCCATTCGCAGCCCTCATCCTACGCATCAACTCCGGTTATGGGAGAGAACTATATGGATCCCCCTGCTGTTCTTCCTTCTATCGCTCAGCAAGATGCGATATTCCAGCAAGGGGATTATGCTCCGACTCTCTTAATGCCATTCCCAATGGGTCCAATGCCAGGCTTCAATGAGATGAACTATCTCGGCATGTCCCCCATTTCACCAGACCTCGAGTTGCCGCTCAACTTTGAGAGTGGGTGGAAGTCTGCGGACTTCTCGGCGCTCTTCTTTGCCGCCGGGGAGCAGCAGCAATGTTCCCCCTCGATGGTTCGCACTTCTGCCTCGTCAGTAAGCGAGCTTTCGGGGACGCCCTCGTCGACGTCGTCGACCCCTTCGTCTTCTACTTCGCTGTCTCCCGCCAACTCCCTTTCCAGTCCAACCCCGGCCACCCCCGAGACGCCCTCAAGCACCCTTTCACAGCAAAGCTCACTTCCGATGGGGACGGATAATGATATATCGCTGCTGTTCTCTACCCCTTCACAAGTTCAAGCCGAGCTCAGGAGTCAGAAACGTGCCGCTAATAGACCCAAACCAGACGCTGTCAAGTCAAAGGCAGAGACAATCGCGAAGATCTCGGCTAGTCTGGAAGCTCCGTGCGTGGCACTTGCACCTTCTTCCGCTCTCTTACTAACTTGAGCAGCTCCGAGGCGTATGCCTGTGGTTTCCCGTCGTGCTGGGGAACGCAGTTGCACAGATATCGTACTTCGAAAGATCTGGAGCGCCATATGAGAAAGAGTCATTCAGGCGACGAGAGCTGTGACAATGTGTACCGTTGTTGCTTGAATGGCTGCGATAAGAGTTACAAGGTATGTGTTCATTTAGCTGGACGATCTTTCCGTGTACTGATTCATGATTAGACTATGAGAGGCCTCGAATATCACTTGCAAGCGTCTCAATATCACTACAGGGATATGATACACCAGCATTTCCTCACTCGCGGTAGCCCACAAAGTCCGGTTAACGAGGTCCTCGAGCCGGACGACGGAGGCGATGAGAGAAAACACAAGTGCCCCCATCTGAACTGCTTTAAAGCATTCAAGACTGGAAGTGGGCTTTCCTATCACCTTAACAAAGCTGTAAGCCTTTTCTCTGTCACTCGCTTTGCTGAATGCTCAATATTTCCTTAGAGCGACCATAAAGGGACCAGCTTACCTATGCAACTGCAGCAGCTTCCGCCTACTTTGGAGCGACAGTTACCAAAGAGGATGAAACGTCTACGCCCAAAGGATCCTTTGAACCCTTTCCCTGCTATTCTCGCCGCTACTTCGCCATCTTAACACCATTTGCTTTTTACATTCGCTTTCTCCGCTACACAGTTCGGGACCCTGTTGCTTACGACCTTTGATGCTACCAACAAGCTATGCCCCCTTTTCGCAATTGCTCTTTCTTTACCGTCCTGCTATCCACAATCTATCTGCAATCCTCGATATATCCACACAAATATTCCCCACCAGTTTTTACTCTAACTAATTATTGATGTGTAATGCCCTGCTCATGATGCGATATCTAACCAATCTTGTTCGTACAGACTGTTAGGAGTAGCACTCTCAGGTCACTCGCTCATGTACTGTATCCAAATCTGCAATCCAAATGGTATCTGTTGTGTTTATATCGTAGCGTCTACTGTCTGCCCGCTCCGCCACCACCGAACTGCTCAGCCCTGTACATGAAGAATGAGATGTTGAAAGGTAGGTGAGGATGATTAGAGGAGCTTACATGTTTCGAATGGTCGGATCGTTCATCATCTCCTCCACAGAGGGGGTATTACCACTCCTGAACCGGTTCGCCTGGAATAAGGTGGTCAGGATAAGCAACCTCAACGAGATTGGCAGGGACTTACCATGTCCGCGACGGCAGGGTTGCTCATGAGACTATCGAGACCACCGCTAGCAGCAAGTTGGCTGGCCATTTGCATGATCGCAGGATTGCTGAGCAGACTACTGAGGTCAGGAGCTCCTCCACCTGCGCCACCGCCTAGGCTTCCAAGGAGACTGCTAAGGTCCGGGGCGCCTCCTCTCCCTCTTCCAGCTCCTCCAGCTCCCGCTCCTCCTCCCATGCCTTGGAGAAGATCTGCTAGTCCTCCACCACCTGGACCTCCTGATCGGGCTGCTGGTGCTGCAGAAGGTGTTAGAATCGCGAGAGGTTTCGTTCCTACGATTAGCACTTACTGCTTGGGGTACCGCGAGACGCTCCTGCTTCCGAAGCTATACGGTTTTTGGCGTTATCGAGCCCGCTCTGGAGGTTTGCATTGCCCGGTTCAAGCTCTAGTCCCCGCTTGAAAGCATCCGCAGCAGCATCAAAGTCACCGATGCTGTACTGGGCATGGCTAAGGGTTCAAGATATCTCAGCAACGATCTTTCCGAGATACAAGGATAGAGACACGTACCCAAGACGCGAGTATGCCTTGACGAATTTGGGATCAATGAGAATAGCCTGCTCAGCATCTCCGATGGCAGACAGGTGGTCGCCCTTGCTCGCATGCGCGGCCGCACGATTCGAAAAGAAGACAGGGTTGGTTCCGTCGAGGTCAATGGCCTTGGTATATTCCGCGATAGCCTCATCGTACTTCTTGCTGCTCATGAGAGCATTACCCTTTTGTTTCAGAGCGTCAGCTGCCGCCTTGTCCGCGGCTGACGGCCCTTTGGGACCAGGAGACGAGGTAGAAGCTGTTGCCCCAGAATCTGGTGCGGCGGAGGAGGATCCCTGAGTCCGTTGTCGAGTTTTAAGGAACACGTCAAAAACATTCAGGAGTTTGGCAGGTGCGACGCTAAGCTTTTCCGTCTGCTCTTTGTTGTCCGGGTCTACGCCAAAGGCTTCACCGATACATTGGACTTTGTAAAAGGGTTAGATGGGGATTAATTAGGACGGCGATTGGACTTACTGGCGACCTCTAGAGACTCCTGGTCCTCCTGCTTGACAGTTCCATCCGCAATGGATTCATTCAGGAACTCAATGATTGAGTACACGAGAGTCTGTTTCTTCTCCTCTGCCATGCTTTTATCCGACGAAGGTTCTGGAGGGACGGTTTCTGGAAGAGGGGACTTTGCACGGAAGCTATAGTCAATGTCAGAGCCTTTTGACAAACAACGACAAGCGCTCGCAATTCCGTGTGACGCGCCCGCGTTCATCTCGCTGGGCGACGACGAACTCCAACATGTTTTTCTGTGCCATCTCTGGAGAGCCTCCTCAGGAGCCCGTGGTGTCTGCAAAGTCAGGCAAAGTCTACGAGAAGCGCCTCATCGTCAAGTATATTCATGAAAATGGCACAGATCCTATTACGGGGGACAAGCTCGAGGAGTCAGACTTGGTTGCCATCAAAGCAAGTGAGTACCATTTATTTGTCTTTCAATCGGAGCGGTATACTAAACCAGAGCTCTGTAAGGCCCTGAAAATGCCCCTCCGAGACCGCCTACAAACACTTCAATCCCAGCACTACTTCAGTTGCTCCAAAATGAATGGGATGCCATGGTGTTGAGCACCTTTTCGCTCGAACAAAAGTTCAACGCGACTCGCCAGGAGCTGAGCTATGCTCTATATGCTCAGGACGCTGCGAACCGCGTCGTTGCACGACTTATTCGTGAACGTGATGCAGCACGAGAGTATGTTTATCGATTCTTCAACCTGAATGTGGCGCTAATCACTGTTTACCTAGGGCTCTCGCAAATGTTCAAGCGTCGATGGGCGTTGCACCTCCTCAGTCAGCCGAAGATGTTGAAATGGCAGAACAGGCAGAGGAAGGCCTTCCTGCCAACATCGTCAGTCAGATTGACCAAACCCACAAGACCTTGTCGGCTGCGCGCAAGAAGCGCAAACCTCCCCAGGGATACGCAACCGCAGCTGAGGTCAAAGCATTTAAGGCAGCACATGCTATCCCCTCTTTGCACTCTGCTTCCCCCGCCGGCATCAACTCCATCGCGCTTTCTCGCGCCAATCCTTCGCAGTTTTTGACTGGAGGCAACGACGGTATTGTACAACTCTACGACCGAAGTACCGACAAGGTACTTGCCTCACTCAAAGGCCACTCCAAGAAAGTCAACCACGTTGCTCTCCGGGAACTCGAGGGGGAGCCTACTCTCCTCATCTCCGGTGGCGCCGACAAGGTTGCGAAGATTTGGGCCCATGACAGTGCTTCAGGAGAATACATTCCCAAAGCCACTATCCGAAGCCACAAGGGCGAAATTACCGGCCTTGCCGTCCATCCGACAAAGACCATTCTGGCCATTGCTTCTGCGGACAAGACGTATTCGCTTCACGACCTTACGACCTTCCAGCAAATCTTCCGCTCTGCACCAGCGGAGGAAGCTTTCAGTTCCCTTGCCGTCCACCCTGATGGTACCCTTTTGGCTTTGGGTACCCCCAATTCCACCATCCACATCTACGACGTGCGCACTGGTGCTGTAGCCGCTTCCCTTACCCCACCAGACGCGGTTCCTTTCACGGTCAACACGATCTCCTTCTCAGAAAACGGTTACCATTTGATGGCACCCAGTTCTCAGTCTTCCGTTGCCATTTGGGATTTGCGCAAGGAGAAGGCCACTCACACCCTCGAGCTCGGGGACGACTTCAAGGTCCACCAAGTGCTATACGACACCTCTGCACAATTCCTCGGGGTTGCTGGCAGCCAGGGCGCTCGTGTCTTTGCTCACAAGTCTTGGGAGGAGCTTGTTCGTTTGGAGGAGGGTGGAGAGATGTCGGCCATTGCGTTTGGTGAGCAAGGCAAGGATATCTGGGGCGCCACCGGCAGAGAAGTCAGGATTTGGGGCACGGTGTAACTTTACTCGGCAGCTATTGTTGTACCCCATTTCACTTCCTGTGCTTATTTGTATATTTCAATTAGACTTTGGTCGCCAATTCAGGATCACAAACACGTTGGAATTCTTGCGCCTTCTCCCTTCTAACCGTCTCCAGGTCCCCACACAACCGAACTTCTGTGCGTCTCACTTGCTCTCCTGCCAACTGCTGAAATGGTCGACTCTGTCTTCCACTGCTCTGAACACCCACCTGCCAGAGCCGAAATGAATGCAGACTGGCTGGATGACAAGGTGCCCGAGATGAGGTGTAACCTGCGTCGTGAGATCCACAGGCTGTCATGAGAAGGGAAGCAGATGAAGGAGAAGGAAAAAAGGAAAGAGTGGGAAAGTGGAAAGGAGAAGAACGAAAACAAGAAATTTGGAGAAGAGGCTCAGCCAGGATGAGGTGCTTGTACCCAGGCTAAAAGAGGTCCGTAGGAGTTGGGCACCTGCTTATGTAGCAGCCTTGTTGCCCTGACGAGCGTCCTTCAAGAAGGCGGTGATGCAGTCACAATTTAAACATCGTTGGGCCCAGGCTCATCGCTTGAAGAAACTCATTGTAGCGAATGAGCTCCGAAGTTGGCTGAGACAAAGACCTTGGTCATGGTCGCCAGGTGAAGCACCAAACCCGTCAGCGCTGGTTGTAAAGCTTCCTTGTCGAGATCATGCAAGCAAATTGCTCCGTGTGTCTCCAGTCGAGCGTCCGCGTGCTTGTCGAGGGCTGTCTTGAGCATGGGCAGTAGCTGGGGTACGGTGCCTACCGAGACGAGTTCTTTTTACAGACGCCCTGATTTCACCAACCATATCATCCAAGTCTTTCAGCCAATAGTCTGCGAGTAGTTTTCCTATGACCGCCGTTTGCATGGCCAGCCGCTCGGACACCCTGCCTACACCAAGCTCTTCCAGCACAGACGGCCGGGTTTCATCGTCCATATCACTCAAGTCTTTCTCGAATGCTTTCATCCCGCTAGTCCATGCACCGTAGGGTTCAGTGGCCTCCCCACAGGAGCTTGACCCGCCTTGCACCGCTGCACTAGCGTCGTTCTCCACGGAATTGGAGAGACCTTCTTCTGCTTCTGACATTGTATCGCAGCCCTCGAAACAGCACCACCTCCACCGTTGTCGAAGGCCCCGCCAGCGGGGATGTCTAGATCCAGACTCGGAAAGGCGACGCGGTCAATGGGAAGTCCAAGTTTGGACGTGCCATTGTCCATGCTTATCCCGACACCCAAGCTCTCCATCCTGCCTCCGCTTGGCTGCCCTGGTTCTGTGTCGACGGCCCCTGAGGCACCTCAGAAGTCGCCTCGGATGAATGCAGTGACATGGGGGGAGAGGGTGGATGACTTGTGATCTATGACTCTATCGGTACCGTTAGTGACAATGTACGTATCCCCGTGGCATAGTAATACACATCCTTTGGACTAGCACCTGGAAGCTTGAACGTACATCCTCAGTAAAGATGATTGGATGGTTCGCATTCAGGGGTGTGGGCCCCTCTCTGTCAAAATGACGCGACGCGACGCGTGCTAAAGGGAACACTTTTACTCGCACGTTCCAGTTCCACTGTTCATTCTCAATAAGTACAATGATAGCCCTATCCATGCTCGCCGAGTCCTGAATAGAAAGTACGGTCAAGTTCGAGTCATTGCTTCATATATTCCCATTCTTGCTTGGCCTGGTGGTACCAATCTGGTTGGCGCGACGACTTGTTCCACACCTTGAAGTCTTCGATCTCGTGTCGAGCACCTGCTTCATCGACATAGAACTTACGACCTTTGTGGGTATACCACCCACGTTGGAGGGTTTCCTCTTCTCCCATCTCCTGGTCGCCATCACTGTAACGGCCGTTTGCTTGTTCATCGAGCTGTTGTTCTTCATGGAACTGTTCCTGATGGTCGAACTGTTCCTGCTGCTCGACTTTGAGTGCCTTGAGCTTGAGGGTCGCCTCAAGCTGCCTCGCCTTTGCCTCCTCCTGCTTGGTGACTTCCATCGCGATCTTGGCATCTTCAACCTTCTGCCTGGTATCTTCAACCTTCTGCCTGGTATCTTCAACCTTCTGCCTCGCCTTGGCCTCCTCCTGCTTGGTCTCCTCAACCTTCTGCCTCGCCTTGGCCTCCTCCTGCCTGGTCTTTTCCTTCTCCTGCCTGGTCTTTTCCTCCTCCTGCTTGGTATCTTCAACCTTCTGTCTGGTGAGTTCGCGCAGCGCGCCTTGGATCAGCGGCTGAGTGAGAACGCGGGCGTATGCGTTTGGGCTGGCTTTGCGGAGTCGACCTTTAACCCCCTCTACCCTGGAGGTTTTGACTAGCACCCATGTAAATATCACGATATTTCAAAAGGGCGGGAGTGTTACCTTTGGCAGCGGTGGAGGTGCTCATGGACGGTGGTGGTTGGGAGCAAAGAATAGTATGTCGTAGCGCAGAAGAGTTCGGTGGCGTGCGCGGTGACCCGCCTTGCACCGCTGCACCAGCGTTGTTCTCCACGGAATCGGAGAGACTTTCTTCTGCTTCTGACACTGGATCGCCGCACACAAAACAGACTCTGGCGAGTGCGGTGATAGCCTTTTCCTTGTCCTTGAGCAATTGATCTTTGTCTACGCCAAAGGCTTCACCGATATACTGGACTTTGTGAAAGGGTTAGATAGGACTAACTACGACGGCGGTTGGTCTTACTAGCGATCTCAAGATATTTCTGACGCCCCTGCTTGACAGTCCCGTCCGTGATAGAGTTTTGGAGAAATTCGATGATTGAGCCAAGCGCGCGTTCCCTCTCCTCTTCCATGCTACTATCGAAACGGGGGTTCTGGAAGTTACAAAGGCGGGGGGATGTGCAGTAATAGACGCGTTAAGTTAAAGCAGTTTACGCGCTACGCGCGCCTAAGTACTTTGTTCGGAAGCTATAGATAAACAAGCCAGAGCCTTTTGACAAACAACGACCACTTGGACCTCAACAATCCCCGCCCTCAGGAACCCCCTTATACAATGCCTCTGCGATGTCTGCATGATTCCTCGGGAGTCGGAGTTGCCAGCAGCCACGGCACTCGTGTCTTTAGACTCTTTTCTCCCCGCGAGTTATGGAAGGAGCTTGTTCGCTTGGAGGAGCGCCACGGAAGTTGGGTATAACCTAACTGAGCAGCAATCGTTGTACCCGATTTCACTTCCGGTGCTTATTTGTATCCCTTAATCAGACTTTGGCCACCAATTCAGGGTTCACAATAGCACCGGAAGACTCGGTTCCTGTGTCGCGCCTCGTGTTTGATACACGTGTCGGCATTATTCCAGTTTCTTCAAATAGCGTACCCAGCGTAAAGCAGTTTCTCTATTCCATTCCTGACGATTCGTCCCCACTCTCTCTCCCTCTCTCTCCCCCTCTCTCTTCCCGTTTTCTCTTTGTAACGACCCGCCTTCAACTATGGCACCTTCTACCAACGGCTCTTCATCAACGCCCCAGGCTCTGGTCCCACATAAGACCTATTGGATCAATTCGGCCGACCTTCACTTCTTGGTTTGTCACTTCATTAACGGACAATGGAAAAGATTCTAACCATTGCTATAGGTTGAAAATGTTCAATACAAAGTGCACCGGTATTTCTTCGAGGTATGTACCATGACGTCGACCAAATTCAGACCCTAACATTTGTTTGCAGCGCGAATCCGCATACTGGCGCGGAAAGCTCTCGCTGCCAGCGTCTCCCGGTGCAGTCAAGTTGGGCTCGAGCGACGACGCCATCGTCCTCGAAGATGTTACCCCAGAGGCTTTTGACAAGCTTCTCTGGGTCTTTTACAATCCCCGCTACTCGCTATACGACGCTCCCGTCGACGACTACATTTCCATCCTTATCCTCGCTCATAAATGGGGCTTTGCTCAGGTCAAAGCCTTTGCCGTTCGCGAACTTCAAAAGAGCCACCTCTCGGACATTGACCGTATCGTCGTGTACCACGCCAACGACGTTGACCGCAACCTCCTTATCCCTTGCTTCGCTGCCCTTTGCGCGCGCGAGCACCCGCTCACCCTCCAGGAGGGTATGAAGCTCGGCATGGAGACTACCCTCGTTATCGCCAGCGCCCGAGAGTACGTCCGTGCTCAAAAGGCAGCAGACGGTAGCCGGACGCCCATTACGCCCACCGTCAACGGCGAAGAACTCGAGACTGTCATTCGAGACCTGTTCAGGATCGCGCAACCGCCCACGGATCTGACGAATCCGAGTCTATCGTCCACTGCCAACGGCGACGCCGCCCAGGCTGCCTCATCAAGTGGTTCGGTGACGTCCCCTTTTACTTTTGGCTTTCTTTAACTGACTAACATTTTTGTTCCTGTCTTTAATAGAGACGAATTCTGAATTCGTCGGGGAGGATGCCTCGCGCCCCACAGTCACTGCCTCTGCCACCGAAGCCGCTAGAGCCAACGGTGGTGGATACCCCTTTACCCCCACCGACACCCAAGGAAAGCTCCCTAACGGACACTCCCGCACCGACTCCAAGAAAGGCGGACGCCGTTGAATCGGCGTCCAAGAGGGGCGAGGAGGGAGGGTCGAAGCTATCGTCGCAGCAGGGGAAGTTGTTGAAGAAAAAGGCAGAGGAGACAGCGAAGCGAAAGTCGGAGGAGGCTGCGGCGATAAAAAGGGAGGAGGCGGTAAAACAGAAGGCGTTGGAGGAGAAGGAGCGAGAACGGAAGGCTTTGGAGGAGATGGAGGCCAAGAAGAAAGAAGAGGCAAGGATATTTGAGGAGGCGGAGGCACAGAGGAAGTTGGAGCAGGCCCGACTGAAGGAGGTTGAAGAGTCCAGGCTCAAGGCAATCGAGGAAGCCAGATTGAAGGAGTTGGAGGAGACAAGGTTGAAGGAGCTGGAGGAGACCCGATTGCGGGAGTTGGAAGAGATCAGGTTGAAGGAGTTGGAAGAGATCAGGTTGAAGGAGTTGGAGGAGATCAGGTTGAAAGAGATGGAGGAGGCTAGGTTGAAGGCAATCGAAGAAGCCAGGTTGCGGGAGTTGGAAGAGACAAGGCTGAAGGAGCTCGAGGAGATCAGATTGAGGGAGTTGGAAGAGGCTAGATTGAAGGCAGTTGAGGAAGCCAGGATAAAAGCAGAGGAGGATGCAGAACGTCTGAGGATTGAGGAAGCAGAACGTCAAAGGGTTGCCCAGGCGGCTGCTGATAGGAAACGCGAGGAGGAGGCTGCTCAAAGGAAAATCGAGGAAGAGGCTGCTGCTGCCGAAGCCGCTCGGGTTGCTGCTGAGGAAGCCAAGCGAAAGGAACAGGAGGAGGCTGCCAGGAAGCGCACCATGGAGGAGGCAGCTACCAAGAAACGCGAACAGGAGGAAGCTGCTCAAAGAAAGGCCGATGAAGAGGCTGCTGCCGAAGCTGCCAGGATTGCTGCAGAGCAGGAATCTGCCAGGATTGCTGCAGAGCAGGAATCTGCCAGGATTGCCGCTGAGCAGGAAGCTGAGGCCAGACGGTTGGAGGAGGTTGCCGCTAAGAAACGCGACGAGGAAGAAGCTGCTCGAGTTACTGCAGAACAAGAAGCAGAATCCCAAAGGTTGCAAGACATCGAAGCCCAACGTCTCGCTGACGAAATCGAAGCGAAACGCCTTGTCGATGAGGCTGAAGCCAAGCGCATTTCTGAAGAGGCAGAGGTGAAACGTTTGGCCGACGAAATTGAAGCCAAGCGTCTTGCAGACGATGAAGCGAAGCGCAAGGAGCAAGCGGAGCAGGCTAAGCAGGAGGAGGCCAAGTCAGCGACGAAGGCTGCCCCAGAGCCGGCAAAGGAAGGCGAAGACGGCGAGGCCAAGCTCAGCAAGACCCAGAGGAAGAAGAAGAAGAAGGGCAAGAAGAGCACGGCTAAAGATGACGATAAAGAATCCTTTCAGGACGTAGCTACACCAGTCACCAAACCCATCGAACTCGTCGACGCGGGCCCCTTAGTCGACATCAAGACGCTCGTCGAGACTCCTCCCACTTTCACAGCCGAGCCGCTTGCGCAGACCACACAATCCGACGAGCTCGTTGACCTTAGTGCGCCAGCCGACGTCGAGCCGCATGCCCAGGCGCCAGTGGTCGCGGAGCCCTCTCCCATCCCGGCATCTCTCTTCGACGAGCCCGAATCAACGCCCAAAGGAAAGAAGCCAGCTCGTTCTAATACTGTCGCCGACTCTGACCTCTCCGACGCTTATCAGTCGGCCCAGTCTGGTCCTCCAACACCGACTCCCGAGCAGCAAGAGTTTAAGGGCGGACCTGCGCCTAATGTTCCACCAAAGCCAGCTAGTGGATCTTGGAATCCGAATCAACAACCACAGTTCCCCGGCGCTGTCCCCATGCCCGATGGTCAATGGCATGGCAATAACCCTATGAGCCCGCAAGCCCAAGGGTTCAGGAACAATGGGCCCCCTGCCCCTACCTCACCTCAGGCTGGTAGAAGCACACCAACACCTCGAGCATCGAGGGGTTCACTGCAAGAGCGCCTCGCTGGTACTGCCTCAAAGGTGTCGAAGACTTTAGGTCACAAATCTTCAAATTCGGGACAGAAGAAGGAAAAGGAAGGAAGTTGGGGCTGGTTTTAGTCTCGAGTTAGACGATATGCTTACTTCTTAGGTCTCTTCTGGAATACCCTCATACTCTACGTTTCCTTTCTTTACCTCGTACTTGTACCACTGCTGTAACGAACCTATGATCTGCAACGCTAATGTCATGTTTTCTCATGGAATTGTTCCACTAGTACTTTCTCCTGGGCTTTCTTCCACAGCGGTGGTTCCATCAGCGTCAGGTTCTGGTTAGGTGTGTTGCAAGACCTCTGCGATTTGAAAAAGGGTTTCTAAACCCTTCTCAGGCTTCTGTAACTGGCTTGGAACCTCGGGGATTTAATCGTGAAAATCATGATCATTGCGGTAATGGTATATGCCTCTTGAATGCTATAAAAAATACACGATAATCTACAAAATAAAGTACACACAGACAGCAAAGTCGAAATATGGCCTATGCCATTTATTGTCCAATGATTTGGCCCTCAGCAAGGACCTTCAGAGGAAGTCCATTCGCGTCTGCAGTATTCATCCACACCCTATACGAAAAAGCTCAGTCAGTAAAGAGGCACGATAGAAAAGGAAAGAATGCACGTACTCGTTGCCCCACCAGTTAACGTAGATACCGTCCTTGGGGAATTGAAGTGCAAAGAAAACGACAATTGATGCAATAGCGCCACCAGAGTCGAGAGCGGCGGAGAGGATGTAGTTGTATCGCATCCACCACCGGAAGTGGAATCGTCGAATAACAAAGTTGAAGATGAAGCCAACGAGCGCCCACGAAATATAGTTGATACCGCTCGCTGGAGGCATTGCGCCAAGACCGGCAAAGAAGATGGGAATGTTGACGAATCTCCAGAACGAAAGCGGGAATCGTCGTGCAAGGAAGTAAAAGGGAATCGGAAGGAAGAAGCCGATCGGGAAGAACCACAGTAGGGCATTGTACCTGAACACGACTATCAGTTTACGAACGAAAGGACAAGGTGGAAAAACTCACGTCTGACCAGCGCTGAACAAACGGCCGGGACCGACAGCTCCCCAGATCACCGACGCGGTAAAGAAGGTCGATGAGCCAGGGCACCTGAAACCGTCCTTTTGGGTGGGAGAGCAAAAGTCGGGAATGTGGGTGAACATCCAATCCTGCATGCCGACCACAAAGAAGGAGCTGATGACGGCGGCAAAGACCTGGACGCTGAACATCACCCTGGGAGGTACCTTCATGTAGTGACCAAGCTTGAGGTCACCGGCAAAGATGATCGCCTGGTATGAGCCAGTGAAGGCCACACTCTTGAATATCATGTTTGCGACGGGGCGACCGGGGAGAATGTAACCAATGATAAGCTCATGCATGACCTGGGTTGGCACGGTCTGGTTGGTGATGGCTTGGAGCATGGCCAGCGGGAGGGCGAGGATGGCTGCAAGAATGCAGGCAATCAAGAGCGCCCAGACGGGGAGCTGGCTGTTGGGGTTGATGACAACAGCGACCACCAAAAACACAAAGGAGATGACACCAATGGTCAGGTACCACCAGAACGGGACCTCGGGATAGCGCTGCATGAGGCGAGAGTGGACGTCGCGCTCACTTGTCAGCGTGCTGCGGAATCGGCGAACGATATCTTTGCGGAACCACACTGTAGATAATTGGTCAGAAAGTAAAGGAGTGGCGCAGCATCCTAAACACTTACAAAAGGTATGTGAGAAGACCGAAGGGAAAGCCGCAAAGGCGATACCGTAGGCCAAAGCTAGAGTGGCAGACATGTAGACTGGCGAGTACGCCTCGTATTTGGCTAAATCGAAAACGCCATTCGTGAGGATATCCTTGGCAGCGTAAGGCATCGCGGTGTTGTCAAACGAATAATAGGAAGAGATCGGGAAGAACGCCGTGTTCCATGTGTTCGTGACTAGGGGCAAAGGGATTAAAAACACGCAATCAGTCGGTAGAAACGCCGCTCTTACAATAGATGATTGGGCAAATCAACCAAAACATCAGGACAAACGCAACGGCTGTGTTCATCTCAGACCACCACTGAAGACTCTGTTAGCTCCACGGCCTTGAACAGAAGAGAGAAGCGACGTACTGGTGTAACAAGGGGACTCCCGATGAACGCGATCATGTTCCAATCGAAAGTCAACATACTCATTCCCAGCCCAGTGTTTGCGCCAAATAGAGCATTGACAGTGATGTTGTTCGGTGCGATCCAGCAGACCCAGTTGAACACGCTCAGCGCCGTGAACAAGTAACTGGGGAACCAGTACCAAACAAAGCTTCCGAGCATGGCGAGGACAAAGAAACGCTCGCGGGTGATGTGACGAGAGCTGGTCCTCTGGCCATAGTTCTTGTGGAGAGTGTTGAAGAGTGCGGAATTGACCAACGCTCCGGGCCAGATCATGCTGGATGGCCATACGACGAACTGGCGGAGCATGCCACCCAACGAGAAACCGAAGATTTGAGAGCCAAGGGCGGCGAGGATTTGGAACGACCAGGGCACAGAGTGGCCGTAGAAAAGGCGCTGCGCCATGGTTACCTCGGTAATATAGACACCCCCTGCGCCAATGTTGGACATGACGGTGACGCAGACATGCTCCTTGACGCTGAAAGGTGCTTTTGGATTCAGAGTCCACTTGAAACCGAAGACGTTGAATCTCGTGTTCGGCAGGACTCGCGCCAGCGCCCGACCACAGGGCAAAGACACAAGCTGGATCACGATTCCTGTAAGCCACACGGAAGGGTCTGGACAAATCAGACAAGGCGAGACGCAAAAAGGGTAGAAAACTTACATCGGAACGCGAAGATCTGGTTGAAGAAAGTGATCACGATCATGAAGAACGTCCCCAGCAGCCACCTATCAATGTGACATGTTTAGTGCTGCTATATCGAAGGGACCAGCTCAACTCACATTCGAAATGTGTTGCAAGGCATATCGGGATCGTCGACGCTGGACACTGCCGCACGAACCTCGGGATAGGGCGACTCACTGTCCAAAAGTCAGTCCGAGGAAGCGAGATTTACAAATCCAAACGTACTCTTCAAAATCAGCGACAGACTCTGCCTTTGTCGAAGAATACCGGTCAGACTGAGAGTCCGTATCATGAAGGTAAGAAGGTGAATAGTCGTTCTTCTTCAGGTGATCATGTTCCGTTTCGAAACTTCGTATTGAGCCAGGCTTGTTATTTTTCAGGTCAAAGTTGGGATCGTTCAAATGCTTCATGTAGTAGTCATGCTCGGTATCGGCATCCAGAGGAACGTCCGCGACTCGTCGGGCAAAGAGTTGGGAGTTCCTATTCTCCCCACCCTGCTCGATCGCCGAGGATATTGACTTTGTCTCCTCCATGGTTGGGGAATGCTTCTGGAGCAGGGCAAGGAAGGGGGATGGGGCGGCAAGGGGAAGGAAGGAAAAGCCGGTGGCTAGTTCACTCCCTCGGTTCGATTTAAGGAACCGTGAAATGAGGACAAGTCCCCACACTTTTCCATTCTAACGGAAGTTTGATCCATGGTCATATCGGCTAGTGCGTGCTCTCAGAGAAGTTAGAACAAGGGACATCCTGACCGATGTCTTGAAACAATTGGCAGCGTTGAATGGTTTCCCTTGAATTGACATGGCGAAATCTCCATTCCTAGGCAAATTAGAGGTTAAATCGTCGCGTTCCAGTTGAAATATGGACGAGGTCCTCCTCAGAAATACGGGGTATGCGTGGGTATAATTGGCTCGGACGGAGGCTTTCTTGAGTCAGGCTGTCCAATTTGGCGATGAGCGTTGGACGATGAGAAGCATCTGGCGCCTAATGCCGGCATCGTCTTTTTGTTTGTCGGAGGATAAGCGCCGGTTCCCTTTGTTCTCCGGTCACTCTCCGGCACTCGTGTCAAAGCTTCCATCAAAATCACAAGGCTCCTTCCTTTGTAGGCAATACGAACATCGATAACTGTATGCTTCACGGTTTCGAGATGAGGAAGACTGAGCACATGAATTTCTACACCGAGCTCTTCAGCTTCTAGCCGTGCTTACAGATTTGTTCATCTGTTGAGGGCGGCGCTGGTCTGCAGGTCCCAGGCACAAGTACCAAACGACTGATGGTACAAAGGACAGACGAGGTTAGACTTGGAATACACTGTGCATCGCCGGCTTGATTACCGGAGGTTCATTGAATTATGGTCACAGATGGGCTCATTCCGCGGCCTTCTAGACATTTGAATGGCCAGAGGCGGGGAGTGTGCATCCAAGCCCTCGTCAAATGAAACAGACCATCACCTCAAATGTAACCATAAACGTGTTCTATCCCACTCTCTAGCCCTGGGGTTGGGATCGTCGAAGTTCCTGGATGTTGTATTCTCGTTGTGGTCTTGCCTGCCTTCTAGACCGGTGACCGTCGCTCTATGAGCGAGCAGAATCGAGGATCATCCTCGTCCTCATTCGACGACTGGTTACTAGACTACCTGCCTTCTAGATTTCGAAGCGTTTGTTTGAGAGAATGGATATCGTGTGTATGCTTTCCAAGTCAGGACCCAGACGGCGGTTCAGAGCAGTTTGCCCGAGGGAAGCGACATCTTGTGTCTAACGTGACATCCGTTCCCACTAAACCATATGTATGTGCCTTGAGCCTCGAGCGGCCCTAATACGCTTTCAGGTATCTTCGAGTAACATCCAGTGGGAACTGACTTGGGCCACTCATGGTCTGAGGGACCTCCTCTTGTGTCCAAATGCAAATCCTACAGTCGACTTGGGTACTAGAACTCCTTCTCATGTCTCCAGCGATAGTCACCAGGTCGCGATGCACCTTTGATAGGGGCGAATGATCGCGTCTCGTAGGGCGTCTATTTAAAACTCAGTCGGCACAGCGAGAGCATTGCGATAGCTGAAGGTAAGTAGCCGCCCCTCTATGACATGCACTCGCGTGGTCAATCCAAGAGAAACGCAAAAGTCAATAGTAGTGATGACAGAGCCCATCGCGATCTCACCATCCTTAGTTCATTATAGCATCTTGGGCAATCGCAAGCCTAAATGGCGTATTCCGACTTCCAAATGACGTACGTAACACGAAAGTCTAGCGGCAGCTCTGCACCTTTCGAAGGTGGATTTTTCCGTGTGTTGAGCATTTAAGAAGCCACAAGAAGGCACTGTGTTTTCTATCGTTCTTTTTTCCAGCCATGTCCACCACCACTACTACCGAAACTATTCCAGAGTTCGCCAGCCTTCGTATTCGACCAGAGGTTCAGTCAGAAGAGGTCAAGCCTGAGGCTCCAAAGACACAATCCCAGGACGAAACAGAGGAAGATTATAAATATGCTCACCTCCTGCCTCATTTCTCGTCTGACCACTATCCTCCACTCGAGCCCTATGAGCACGTCGACCCAGGGCACCGCGCCCTGAACCACTCCAACCCCCGCGCCTTCTTGGATGGTGCCCAAAGCGTGATCGAAATCACTCCTCACCTCGGAACTGAAGTACGGGGAATCAACCTAGCTGCTCTCGACAGCGATGGCCGCGACCAGCTTGCGCTCGAAGTGAGCCAGTCTCCTCCAGTCTACTGCCCGCCTCACTGATAACGCCTCCATCTTACAGGTTGCTCGTCGAGGACTCGTGGTCTTCCGCGACCAGCAAGACTTCATCGACCGAGGCCCCGAGTTCTACCTCCAATGGGGTCGCCACTTTGGCCGTCTCCACATCCACCCCACCTCTGGCCACCCTCAGGGCTATCCTGAGCTTCATCTGGTCTATCGTGACCACAAGTCAACCTACAACTTTGAGATTGACGAGAGCATCACGACCACCGTCTGGCACTCGGATGTCTCGTACGAGCTCCAGCCTCCTGGATTGACCACCTTCTTCCTCCTCTCCGCACCCGCAAGCGGGGGTGACACTTTGTTCACGTCCCAAGTGTCTGCACTCAAGAAGTTCTCGCCTCAATTTGTAGCTTGGCTCAAGACTCTCAAGGCCGTTCATTCTGGGTTTGAGCAGGCCAACTACTCACGCTCTGGGCGACGAGGTGGGGTTGTCCGTCGTGACCCTGTGGAGCATGTCCATCCTGTTGTACGAAGACATCCAGTCACCGGCGAGGAGGCTCTCTATGTCAACAAGCAGTTTACTCGCCGAATCGTTGGCTTGAAGCGGGAGGAATCAGGTTAGCATTGTCTAGCCCGTAGTGCTTGAACGGTTTGCTCACCTTGCTTACAGAGGCGATCCTCAAACTTCTATACGACCACATCGACAAGAGTGCTGATAACCAGGCTCGTGTCAGATGGGACCCGTACACCGTCGTCCTCTGGGACAACAGAATCACTGCTCACGTCAGTCTCTGTCTAATCGATACATCCACCCTGCATGTCACTGACAATCTTCCCCACAGTCTGCAACAGTCGACTTCAAGGATCGCGGTGAGCGCCGCCATGGTGCTCGTATCACTCCCCAGGGCGAGCGTCCCATTCCTGCCCTCGAGGGACTTGACCTCTCTGCCTGAACCGTTAGCGACTCTCGGTCATGCAATTCGTGAATTCACGGAATGTAATATAGTACAACATGTTAAAAACATCACACCTTTCGAAACGGTTGCTTGAGGCCCATGAGAAACGATTCAGAGAACGCCGGTACCATCTGTTGAAATCCGAGGTGGCTAACCCATCAAGGGTTAGTGGGTGTTGTGTGTTCCTCGAGGGAACGTAGAAGGGGGGTGAACGCAGTCTTGTAGATCGACTGTAGCGGCAGCAATGGTAAGCTCCAGACCATCATCAACCAGTTGGCGTATTTGTCGGGAGAGGGAGTTTCCAATCGACTCGATATCATCGAAATGCTCGCGAAGTCGCAGAGCGGTATGTTCGATGATAGCCACGCTCTGTGCCGTGAAGAGCAGGCGGCCGTTCTCCCTCGTGATATCCAACCGGTCCAACGAGGACGACGAGTTGGGAGACTGGAGTTTGAGGCCTCGCCTCGAGACTAGCATCCCCAGTATCCCTGTCCACGAAAAGGAAAAGGGACCAACATACTCGAAGCGAGTCATGTTGGGAAGTACACAACGCCCTCCCTTGTTCGGGGTGAGCATCGACATGACGCCCGTGTCCAGGCACATCCCGCGAGTTTCGATCGCGTTGAGCCTAAAGTCCACCACCGATGAGATGAGAGGGAGGATCTCCATCAGGTCAGCTTCCGTGATGGAAGCACGGATAATGGAAAGTTGGGTCAGGTTGGTACTTGATCTGGTCACAAATTGTTTGAAGCTGGAGACGTTAAAGTGCCGTTCGGCAACGTCGTGTGTGAGGTTGGCTAGTTCTGGAGCGTGTATGTTCTCCAGAATGGCTGCAGAGTCGACAGATCGTTCTGTCACCAATGCAAGTGACTGTAGATTTGGGACGTGGATGGGGACAGGAGGATAAGGGTGGCCATCGTCTCCTCGTGTGATGCTGTAGAAGTTGCAATACTCGAGGAGAGGCGCGTTCTTGATGAGTTCCAGACATTCGTCAACGTAGAATGTCTTGGCATGGATGTGGGTTATGTTGTCCCACTGAACGCGTACGGTGTTGAGGTACACGGAGAAGAGGGAAAGGTCGCGCAGCTCTGGCGTGCGATTGGTCCATTCGAGGACATGACTTCGATCCCCTTGGCCACCCGACGGATTGACGACGAGGCGTCTGAGGGTCGAAAAGGTCGCCCCGGGAGCTGACAGATTCTCATAGAATGCTGTGGGGACCTGCAGGTCAATCTCCCGCCACCGGCTCGCGTGACAGAGGATGGTGTCAAACAGGTTCTGTGGAATGGCGGTAACGCGATCGTCGTCGCTTGGACAATGGAGTTTGAGCGTTAATGAAAGGTCACCCGCCCTTCCAATCCATTCCTCCAGCAGTTCGGCCTGAATGCGCAATTTAGTCTTGCACAGCAACATCCGTGGGGATGTCCATAGGAAGGGGGTGGTCCACGCGATTTGCCTCCAGGAGGAGCAAACGGAACCAAGGAACAGAGGAGAGACACTATCGGCATTTGTTCTCTTGTTGAGATCCTCGACTGCACTGGCAATACAGTGGACGAATATCTCGGCGATGAGCTCGGTGGGTAGGATTTGGAGGATGGGAGAGTAGAGCAGGTTTATGTCACGGCGCAGGGTAGGCTGCATCGATTTCAGACGCTGCAGGACCCGCTCTACCCTGGCTATTTCGTCGTCGAGGCCTGCCAAGCGCTGGCGTGGGTCCCCGGTAGCATGAAAGGTATCGTCGAGAGCCATCTCGGCGTGCATGTTTGATGGTGAAGCAATCGTCGACGAGGACGATGGAGTTGGAGAACAGAGAGAGTTCGCCATAGCCAGTTATACTAGCGGAAAGACACGGATAAGCTGTATGTTATGCTCGGGCAGATTAGCAATGGAACAAGGAGAGCGGTCATAAGGCCGAACCTTTTCAGCACCATTGACAGTCTGGGTTTTGTCTTCAACGTGATGGCCATCACAAGCGCTCGTCCTGGAACCAAAGCTTGACTAAACTTGCATCCCGCCTCGACACCAATGTCACCAGTATGGACCATCTTCTCTGCAATAACTGTCGTCGTTCTCAAGGAAGTCAACGTTCATGTTGACCAGCCGTACATGGTGCAGTCATTTTCTCAAGTAAGCCTAACGTTTCGTCAACATATTGACGGCTCCGTTGGTCGCCGCTGTTAGGACGAACCTTTCCATATCCCCCAAGCGCAGGCTTACTGTCGAGGAGAATATGAAACATGGGACCCCAAGATTACTACGCCGCCTGGCCTGTGAGTCGTGGATGATCTCGGCCTGTCCAGTCACAAGTTCATGAATGAATGAACAGATACCTGATGTCATTGCTACTCAAGAAGCTATTCGTGTTCAAGTGTAACTTGTCTATGCTAAGGCTGACAACTACTTTGACTCTACTTGGCCTACCCCTTGCCTTGACGAGTCTACTGTGCTACCACAAACGGATCCGACCTCCGAACGAATGGCTTTCACCATCCCCCGAAGCGGTCCTGCTTGCCTTCTTCCCAATCACCTGGTTCTTTGGCTTCCTGTATTACACGGAAGTACCCAGCTTGCTTGCTGTTGTGTTGACTGTTGTGGCTGCATCGAACCATAGTCACTGGCAAGCAGCTCTGGTACGTTCTGCTCTCTGTTATCAATTCACCGATGTTTAACAGACTCAGTTTGGCCTCATCAGCTGCACATTCCGACAAACTAATATCGTCTGGATGCTCTACGCATACGCGTCAAGCCAAGTCATGAAATTGCGATTCAAACCCGCTTCAGGCGACAATAAAACAGAGAAGACGTTACGCGACCCTCCCGCGCTGGACGCGTCTCTTGGTACGACAGGTCACTTGAGATTTTGATTTTGTACCTGACAATTCTGCCAGCTGATATACCCCGTATTTTGATCGACTTGCCCAAGATCTTGCCTGAGATCTTGCCAGCGTTTGTGCCCTACTTCTTTGTTCTCCTTGCGTTCGGAGCATTTGTGATTTGGAACGGGGGAATCGTCCTTGGTATGTGATACAAATGCCGCCTGACTGACCTGCTGTTGATCTCTTCGCGTTCAGGTGACAAGTCAAACCATATACCAGCTCTTCATATACCCCAGTTGTACTACTTCGCTGGCTTTACCACTGCAATGGGCTGGCCAGCCCTTTTGAGCTACCAGGGCGGGCCCCAGGCTCTCGTTAAGGATATTTGGAAACGAATGTTTGGCGGAAAGAGGTAAGGTCATATCCATGTTCTGACGACTGTATGGCTAATATCTACAGAGAAACGATCTGTTCGGTGATCATAATGGCTGGAATGGCACTTACCGTTAAGCATTTTACGTACGTACGACCATGCATCTTCCACCGGTACCGTCTTAAACCTCATGCCAGAATCCACCACCCCTTCCTGCTGTCGGACAACCGACACTACACGTTTTACGTGTGGAGAAGAGTTTATCTGCTCCATCCCCTCGTTCCCTACGTCCTTGTTCCAGGCTACCTTGCGTGTGCTTGGGCATGGTACCTGCGAGCAGGTGCGTGTGTTTCACCTTTTGCCTGCGATCGATGCTGACTCGAAACGTCATACTTAAGCGAATGACCAGACGGTGTTGCAGAACTTGCTCCTCCCCGTCTTTGTGATTCCAACTCTGCTGCCTACGCCGCTGTTGGAGCCGCGCTACTTTCTCATTCCTTATATCCTTTTGCGTGCCCAGATCAGTGATGTACCGTCTTGGGGGTTGGTGGCGGAGGGTGTTTGGTACGGGCTCATTAATGCAGCTACTATGTATACATTCCTGTACCTTCCTCGTGAAGGAGTTGGTCGATTCATGTGGTGAATGCGATTGGATTCTAAAGTTAGGGGCAGACGCGTGATCACGGCTGGAAACACCGCCACCGATATCAACTGTACGCGGTGACCCAAGTTTCAGGGTCTACCCTCGACGAACATCACAGCTGGCTGCATAAAACATTTCTAGTCCGGTCATGTCTTCCGAAGATTCCAAATCGAGCGAAAGCCCCAAATCACGCAGGCCTGCAACGAGGAGCAGTTCCCTGCGTCAAACTCTCACTTTCGCTTCTGTCGGCAAGGCTATAATAGCAGGTGTGGGCCGTAGCAAAGAGTCCGCAGAAGACAAGTCCAGCAAGAAGGCTAAAACATCCTCACGGCGACTCAGCGCAATCGTCACTGCCCCTCCGACAACCAGCGCAAGTGCTCCTAGATCATCCATTGGGGGTGAAACTCGACCTGTACTCGCAGCCGCAAAGCGCGACATTACCCCGGATAACAAGGTCGTCACTCGACGAAGAGCAGCAGCCCAGGCAAAGGCAAAGACGGACGACGAAAACATGCAGAAATCTCCCAATAATACCACACCCATATCGGCCGTCCGCATCTCTAGCAGGAGAGCGCCCAACGCGCCGTCTGGGCTTCCAAAGCCTCGCACAAAAACGACAGCAGCTGAGAACACTCCTGTTGACAAGCCGTCGACTCCTGTCAGGACAGGAACTCGTCGCCGGCACAGTACCTCGTCGGATGAGGGCGAAAAGGAGCAGTTCAAGCCTAGGGGAGGCGACGCGACGCCCAAGGATATGAATTCACGCCCAATTAGTCCGCTGCCCCACCGTGCGGCACTGAAGAACTCGATGGTGGTCAATGCGACGCCCCCTGCAACCCCGACCACACAGTCCAGCAAATCGAAACAGAGCAGCCCATCAGCGAACAGGAGTTCTCCTACACGACCCGCCAAGGTCCTCAAGACCAATAATACGTCGGCTGCGTCGTCTGTCACTCGCCCATCGTCTTCTGCATCGTCTGTGGGCAGTTCTATGACCCCAAGAACACCCAAAGCGTCAGCACTCAAAGCTGCGCTCACTCGCTCTGCCAAGGACAAGTCTGCCACCGGTACTACCCCCCCTGAAAGGCTCGCCGATCACACCGTCCAGAGACTCGCCATCCCCTCTTGCTCGCCGTTCGCGATTTGGCCTCAGGCCTGCCAGCTCAGCGACATCCTCTTCTCATACAGGCAATCTATCGCACGTATCTGAAGGCACCAGCGAGGATAGCGACGAGGATGATGTTATCGAGCTTCTATTGGCTCCGGTAGCCAGCCCAAATCTTGCAGCCCCAACCCCCGCTGTGCCCCGCATTATGCCAAAGGAGAAGCGCAACCTGTCCCTACTGATAACACCAACCAAAGACAAGCCCTCGTCCGCTTCGAAAGCAGACAAAACTCGTCTCCAACCCCCTTTACAAACGCAAAACCTCCTACGGCCGCAAGCCTCGCTGCGTGTCCCCAAACAGCAGATGAATGGGACTGCAAACTCACGGAAGTCTATTCTTACCTGGGAACAACTCAGCAATGATGCCTCGCGTACCCTAGGTGAAGGCGAGGTGGAACGCATGATTACTGATATCCCCGCCCCATTCTCTGGACCTACCTCTCCCGCTCTCAGCGCGCTCATTGACATCCCACCAAGTCCCTGTCTGAGTGCCATTGACTCTCCAGGCGGCTTTGGTTCCATTTCTCAGGTCCTTCTCCCAGATGTCACACCCTCTCCCGCTGTCTTTGCTCACTCTTCAACACGATTCAGTGTCTCGCCTGAAGCGTCCGCAGAGTCTTCCTCGACCTACCTCCGTCTCCAACTCGCCTCTGCCGAACATTTGGCACATGAACGACTATTAAGGATCCAAGCGATGGAAGAGGAGATTCACAACCTCAAGTCCGCACATTCACACCAAATGGAAGAAATTGCCAACCAGATGGCGCATATGGAGAGGGAAGATCAGCGGGCTGAGTATGCCTCCATGCTGGAGGAGCAAATCTGGCAGGCGCGGGTGAATGGCGAGCAGGCTGTGGAGGCTGCGAGGGAGGAGGCAGAGGCGATTGCGCGATCACAACGGGAGAGCGCATTGAAAACTCAAAAGCGTTTTATGGAAGCTTCTTGTGTGGCCAAGAGTGCGCAAGGGTCGTGGACGACGGTGTTGGATACTTGCCATGCGGAACTGGAATCAATTCATGGCGAACGGCAGATGCTGGCGCTGCTCATGGCTGAGCTGGAGGGTCTCGCAGTATTTTAATTTTACCTCCTTTATTCCTTTCCTTCACTCCTTTTATTCTGGTATGTTCTCGTCTCACATTTTGATTTGGATGAGATGCTGACTCTGGACATAGCTTTTTCTTTGACGATTGACTTCATGCATCATATATCTGTACCACCACCTGCACACTCTATTTTTCTCCTCTCTTACTCTCTGCCTATCGTATCACGACCGCGCACATACCTAGACTCGGCCCCTCGATGCCCCCCTGCACGTTCTTGACGATGATAATGACTATGATGATGCCCTTTTTTACATTGCGCAAGATACAGTTACATTAACGAATAAAATATAGTACCACCAAACTGAACCGGATGAACATGAAAGCTTCAATGAATAGCGTCTGGGACGGGATAAGCTAGATGCAAGATGGGGTATCTCCAAGGTACATATGGATGGTTGAGGTCACTAGCTACTATACAACGCTTGGGCGTCGATGCAAGAATCGAGAAGAGCGTAATTGTCAGAGGGAGTTGCTTGTGCCAGTCGATCCACGATCGCTTTTAGAATTGCAGAGCGACTATCACAGGAAGTTAGCTCAACATTCGAGGAAGGAGAGGAGAAAGAACGCACTCGAGGGGCCCATACGCGGTTTGCACTTCGCAGTCCAAGGAATCGATAGATAACGGCCATTTACTAAATGTTTGCAGATTGAAGATAAAAGAGGCAAGGGCTTTGCCCTTGACCTTGGGGAACATGAGCGTCGCACGTGCTCGGAAGGTAGGAGTGGGGTTCTTGGTCGAGGGAGGGGTGATCTCGACTTCGAGGGGGTATTTGACGCTGAGGAGGCGTAGGTGTTGACGAAGTTGGCTGCACGACGTCCAGTAGTCGTTGAGCTTATAAACGACCTGCGGCAAAAATTATCAGCAAGAAACACACAATGAGAGGACGGATTAGCTTACCTGCCGAATGGTCGTGTCACGCACTTCATCAAGAGACTGCGAGGCGCACGCGACGAACAAATTCGTCAGCTTTGGGAAGTCGTCCTTGACACTGGCACGAGCGTGCTCAAGCCGGGTAATGGACACCTTGGTGATGTTTGGCACAAAGTTGGTACACGGGACGACGATGCAGTAGGTCGAATCGTAGATGTACTCGAATATTTGAGCGCTGACCCGGATGATCCTGGTCAAGTGCAAATCTTCGAGTGATTCGAGTTCGTCTTTCAGGTGGAACACTTCTGTCCGCGTTGAGCTCTTTTGGATTTGAAGGATGCGTTCGGCTTTGGTGATCGAGGCAGAGATTTCTTGTTTCTGCTGCTCCGTTTCCCGAAGACGTCCGTTCAGCCAGACGAGCTGGTCCTTGCTCTCCTGGACTTCGGCCTTCAGTGCCTCAACTTCGATGCTGGAAGGATTGGGTAAGTCAAGCAAAACACAGTACGAATGCAAGACCTACTTTTGTTCTGCGATAGAACCCTTTAACTCATTGAGGTAGTCTTGGTCGCTTGCCTCAATCTCGGCGACCTCTGCTTGCTCCCGCTCAAGCTCGGCTAGGATGCTCTCGTATTCCTTTTCGAGATCAGGAATGAGCTCGCTGGCAGCCACGCTGAGTTGCTCGAGCTTCTTTGCGTCCTGTTCCAGAGTGAGCGAGCAAGTCTAGAGCCGATATACGCCTGGCTTACCGCCTCAAGGTCGTTGAACGCCTGGTCCGCCGTCATCTTCAAGCCCTCCACCCATTTCAGCTTCCAGTCGTACCAGTCTGACTTGGCAGATCCACGAGCATTGGTTTTGATGAAGTTGAGTTGATGCTACAAATGGCCAGTCAGTCTTCATTCTAGCCGCAGAGCAGCGTACGATCGACTTACCAGTAGCTCTGCCTGTCCCTCCTCGTCTGCTCTCGAATACTCAACAAAGAGCTCCGGGGTCACCTTTGCCGCTTCCTCCTCAGCTTCCGCAAACCCAATCTTACTCTTCTCCATCCATGCCTCGAGATCTCTCGATACTCGTGTGTACAGCTCGAGTTGAGGGATGTCAATAGCCATCGCAACCGCGTATTCAGCCAAAGGAACTTCTTCCTTGGCTCGTGGTCTCCGCAAAGGTTGTTGCCCAGGATGCATCGACCTTCGAGGGGCAGCAATCTCGTCCATGAACTTGATGTTGGTCATCTCGAAGAATTGGCCGATTGAGATGGCAGGGACATCGTCATCCTCATAGTTCCCTTCTTCGACGCCAGCTCGCCATCGCTCAGCCTTGTCCTGAGAAGAGGGCTCGCCTTCGTCCATGGTATTCCTTGTGACACCGGGCCTTGGGAAGTCCATTGAACCTGTGGTGGGCTCGTCATCTTGCATTGTTGCGGGGGAAGGCGAACGCCGTTCAGGACTAGGCTCTCGTGATGGCTCCTCCTCATCCATCGGCTCCTCTGTAGGCTCTACACGAGAGGGTGACGGCACTCGTTCAGGCTCGGGAAGCGTTTGTGAGGACTGCGGTGTTCCAGTTGGCTTCTTCCGCAAAGGAGCAGTTTTATCGAACCGTTTCCATGCATCTTGTGGACCAGAAGCCAGGCTCATTCGCCTTGACTGAACAGGGTTTGTTCGGGGTGAAGCAGCAGCGTTGCTGGCACCACCAAGCGCCAGACTCTTCCGCCGAGCCATATAACCTGAAGGGGGACGCTGGCTCGACGCGGGCCGTTGTGCAGATGCTGGAGCTTGCGGGCGACTTTGCTGGCTCGGAGTGAGTGGTGAGGGTCGAGCAGGCATGGAACCGAGAGTTGGTAGTTTGGATGCCCCAGCTAACGCAGGTCGCTTCGCTGGGCTTGGTTTATCTGCGTCCACATTTTCGGTGTCATGTTCGTCCCTCTGGAGACGCTTCGCGGGGACCTTCTTTGGGGAGGTCTTCGAAGCAGGAGGAGCGAATGCTGCGGTGAACGTCGGTTTCGGGGATTTTGCCTTGGAAGGGCTGGTGAAGACAGTAAAAGGTCGGCTTTTTGCAGGCGATGCCGGAGGCTGGAAGACTCTCGGGGCAGGTGCGTGCACTGTTTGCTTTGCGGTGGATGTGGGAGCAGCGGCAGGCGGAGGAGCTGAGAAAACAGTCGAGATGGGAGGAGGCGCAGGTGCCGGTGCCGGTGCAGGAGGGGGAGGAGGTTGGCTTGCTCGCCGTGGCTCTGAATGAGCGAGGGACTGTCTAGAAGGCCCCGCTGCTGCAATATTCCCATACACTTCCGATTCATCCATATCGGCCTCCCCACCCATACTCATGCGGCTATTGGCACCCCCGCCTAGACTGAAACGAGCCATAACCTTGCTGAGGTTCATAGTCCTGTTTCCGTGGTCCCCGTTATCCATGCTTTCGACGCTTGAGACTGTGTCCTCCTGTATATCTTCAAGGGTGCCGGTTGTGTCGTCATCGACTGTATTGGGGCGGGACAGCGATGCCCTTGCCTTCATTAGTCTGTCAAACGCACTCTCCAATGGCATGTCCCTTCCACTGGCACCCTGGTTGTTGTCCTCGTCGAACGAGTCTTCTTGAGGCTCGATAGAAGTGTCTCCTGAGTGGGTGGCCTGTCGCAACGCCAGCCATGCCGGATCTTCCTCTGGTGGGGGTCGAAGTGAACGACCCATAGGAACTGTAAACTCCATTCGCTCCGAACGGTTACCCTCTTCTTCTTCTTCTCCTTCTTGCCCCTCGTCCCCCTCAGAGATAAGAGAGTCCTCTGCAACAGAGGAAAGGGATTGGTCTGCTTCTTCATCCATTTCGAGAATGGCGGACGGCGGATGCCCAAGGGTTTCTCGCCGTGCAGGAGCAACGGAGGACCGCCTTCGAATGCCTGCTGGGAAGGCCTGGGTGACCTCCATGTCGTCACTCATGGCCATGTCCATTGGCATATCGTCAAAGTCCTCGTCTAGAATAGCAGCACCCACGTCAAAACTGTCCCCGACCGTGGTCAAGTCCATATCGCTACCGATTGAGTAACGAACAGAGCTGCGTCTCTTTCGAGCAAAGTTGGCCCCAGGATAGTCATTCTCGTCGTTTAATTGCGGTGCAGGTTCTGGTTCCACTTCCAGTTCTGGCTCCACGTCGAGGTCTGGCTCGGATGAAGAAGCTGAGCTAGGGGATGACTGAACTGTGCTCGTTGTGTGATCCTTGTCTGGTATTTGGAAGACGCGAACATGAGCGTGTTCTGCAAAGCTGACTCGGCGATTGAAACCAAGAGATTTCCGTGAGGCGTTGTCGTGGATCTTTGCACGGAAGTCTGTGGTGAGTTCCATGGACTGTGTTTCCTCCTCCACATCCTCTGCTGTGAACGAGGCTTTGAGAATGCTTTTTCGCGGAACCTTGCATGCTATAAGTACAGCGACAGATTACCGAAGCAGTTACACTCACCAGCATTCGCCGCGCTTTGGCCTGAGGACTGAGACTCGTGCGAGGAGCCACACTGTACGCCCGTCTACGACGAGGAATGGCAGTCGTTGAGCCATGGGACGTGCCTGCAATAGACCTGCGTCGATTTGGGGAATCCTTTGTGACCACCATGGTCGCTGTAGGTTCTGATAACCAAGAAGTGTTGGGTGAACAAAGTCAAAGAACTTCCGAATCCCAAACCGCGTCTATTGTTCCACGTGATCGTGTGGTCAATAAACCTGGCGTCAAATTAAAGGGATTTTCGAGCTGATTACTGGATGCTTCTCGTGTTACTTATATCACAGAATATAGTATACTCACGTTTTACAGCTCCTCAGGCACTTGCATCTCTGCCTTTTCTGGACCATATATTACAGTGGCCGTCGCGGTACACGAGCATCATGTGATAATGACTCGCGTCGCGCTTGATGGTAGTCACGCGTAGACCACGCGCTGTTCGGTTTCTGACCGTCAAATTCATTTAACATCCAGCTCGATTTCATACCACCAGCACTGCGCAGAATGGCAACGCGGTCAGGGACAACCCGGGCTTCGTCCAGGTCAGGAAAGGCGACACCAGTCCCAACACCTGCGCCATCGACATCACGGACGACGAGAACTCGTGCAGCATCGAAAGCAGTCTCCGAGGAGCCAACAGCAGAACCACCAAAGAAGGCCACAACCTCTAGGAAGCCTTTGAGCAAGAGGGATAATGTTGATGCTCCTCCAGCAGCAACGAAGCCCAAGGCAAAGCCACCCAGTGCAAAAGCTATGAAGCAAGCAGCAGCCACTGAGAGCGAAAGAGAGGCAATCATGGTGAGTTAGCTTTAAGCATTGATAGAAGGCCTGTGCTCAGCAGTTTTATAGGCATATCTGCGTATTAGACCGCGTGTTGGGCTGGAATCAACTGCAGCACCCTATCTCGTCCCTATATCAGACACTGCAGTCCGAATGACTGATCCCCAAGATTCGCAAAATATTCGACCCCAATACCGTGCCTCTGTTGCACAACCATCATCGATCTACACGTTTTCGCATGTATTTCCTCCAGAGACGACGCAGGTAGATTTCTTCCAGAAGACTACACTACCGGTCGTGAAGGACCTTCTCCAAGGCCAGAATGGGCTTCTGTTCACCTATGGAGTAACCAACTCTGGCAAGACGTATACAGTGCAGGGGGGCTCAGAACCGGGAACCGCAGGCATTCTGCCACGCACTTTAGACGTGATCTTCAACAGCATAGAGGGACTTCATGGAGACGGCAGGGTACGCCCTTACCCTCTTTGTTGGTATGAATATGACGTACTGATCTCACATCTAGTTTCGCCCTGTTCGTCTGTATGGTGTCGAGCCAGCCGATGCAACCGATTCCCGACCACCCCAAATCAGTGCTGAGCCCGCAGTCGCACAAGTCCTTCAATCCCTTGACGACCCATCCGAATTGGACTTTGACCTCGACCCCACGACCATTCCGGTTGACCGTAACCACGAATACACCGTCTGGCTCTCGTACGCCGAAGTCTACAATGAGAAGGTGTACGACCTCCTTGCATCGGCGAAGGATGATGGTATGCAAGTGGATACGGGTGCACCTCGAGGAGGGAACAGCAAGATCCCGACCCTGACGAGGCAAGCCTTGACGCTGCGCCCTTCACCACCTGCGGATAACCCGGATGCGGAGGTCAACGGCAAGTATATTTCGGGATTGCGCCAGTTTAGGGTGCAGAGCGCTGCCCAAGCCAAGAGCCTGGTGAAGATCGGACAACTCCACCGTCGCGTTTTTGGTACTCTGGCAAACAGGGAAAGCAGTCGAAGCCATGGCATGGTCATCATCAAGATCATGAGAGGGCATCGTGGAGAGAAGGATGTAGGTGTTTCCCTATCTTCGAATCGAAGCTATCCTGATGTTCTTGACTGGCAGGATCCAACAGCGCTCCAGATTTCACGCCTGACTTTGGTCGACTTGGCAGGGTCTGAGCGTACGAAGCATACCCACACGACGGGCGACAGGCTAAAGGAAGCTGGCAATATCAACAAGTCGCTCATGGTTCTCGGACAATGTCTGGAGGTCCTTCGTGCCAACCAGCGCAAAGTTGCCATGAGTCTTGCCCACGAAGGTGTTGGTGCGGATGGAAGGATGGACACACGAGATGTCAAACGGACCCTCGCTGTCGTTCCCTTCAGGCACAGCAAAATGACCGAAGCTCTTATGGACTATTTTGCAGGAGATGGACGTGTTGTAGGTCTCTTCCCGCTCTGATTCAAGAAAAGGATTGACAATGCCCTAGGCTATGATCGTGAATATCAACCCATACGACACGGGTTACGACGAGAACTCGCACATCATGAAGTTTGCTGCCTTGGCCAGGGATGTATTTACTACACCTGCCCCTGCTCCAGTTCAACGACTCCCTCCCAACTTTGGGCCTGGGAAGACGCAGGGCAACAAGATCAAGGAGCCGGGCCCTCTTTCACTGCGGGGAAGTGACATTGCACCCAAGCCATTCTTCAAGAGAAAGGTCACAATCTCGATGGGTGGAAGGGAAGCTGGTTCGAGAGCGAGTGAAGCTATTGTCGAAGTCGTGGAAGAGGAGGAGGACCCCAACAACAATGGAGACGACGGCGATGATGACGAACCTGCCAACCCCTTGGTGGACGCACTCTTTGAGGAAATTGAGAGGTTGCGGATCCAGGTACTTGGCCTTTTCACGCTATCATTCATCCAAAGCTAACTTCCATGCAAGCTATACGATGCCGAACTTCGGTGTGCTCTTATCGAAGCTGATACACGTGAAGAAGTTATGCATGAAATGGAAGGACGCATGCAAGCCATGGAACGACTTTATTCACGGAGGTTGATGTCTGAGGTATGTTTCTTTTCATTATTTGAGCGGCGGAGCATTGATGGTTCTGTAGGTTGAGCACTACGAAATAAAGACTGACGCGAAGATCGACATGCTGCATCAATCTGGAATGTTTGCGAGTCCCGTGAAGAGAAGTGCGAGACCCGAGTCTTCGTCGGAGGCTGAAGAAGAGGACGTCGAGATGAGTTTGGTATGCACATCGTTCCAAAATCCAGGGAGCCTCTTGATGACCATTGAACTTTAGATCCAAGAAGAGGACGAAGACGATGAAATGTCAGGCATAGAAACATCTCCCGACCACCGAAGATCCCCATCGCCCCTGGCTCGAAAGGACAAAGGAAAGGCTTCTGCAAACCCCTTCAAGAGCATGGGTTCTTTGCCCGACAAGCGCTCACCTACGCCACCAACGAGGAAAGGCAAAGAAAAGGCTGCTGCTGATCCGTTCATGAGCATGGGTTCCAAGCCCGTCGTCATGATCAAGAAGGTCAAGCAGCCATCGCCCGGCCAGGTCGGCGACGAAGATGACAACCTCACCGAGCTTGATGAGGGCGACGAAGACGAATCTACTGAAGGGGAGGAACTGGATGATGAAGACGACGAGATCGAGGTCGACGAAGATGACGATGACGATGACTACGATGCAGGTCAACCAGTTGACTCAGAGGAGGAAGAGGAAGAAGACTGGAAACCGACATCGTCGGCCAAGAAGAAGACGCCTGCCAAAGCAAAAGGCGCCACCAAGGAGCCGTCCACTTCAGCTCGAGCTGCACAATCGTCAATCAGCAAGTCAGGGACGACGAGAAAACCTTCGAGGATGTCCAAGCTGGCCTCTGACATGAATGATACGTTGACGCTGAGCGAGTCAAAGCCAAAAGCTCCATTGAAGAAGCCTCGGTCGTCTCTGGATACCGACTCGGAAGAGGAGGAGGAAGAGGAGAAAGTTGTGGCTCCGAAAAAGAAAAGGTATGTGTAACGAATGCTTGCTTGCTTTCTCGCCTCTGACGGCCATGTTCGCAGGCAACTAGCGAAGAAAGCTATCGTCAATGTTGAGAGTGTTGAGCAAGTCAGCTGGGAAGCTGAGAAACTGAATGGGCAGGGTATGAGGCAAGCCATTCGCCGTCTGGGTGCATAAATATTTGCGACGCCTTTGACCACTCATTACATTATCTTTTCGTCTTGTGTTACACTTAGTTTTTACTCATCTAAATCAGTCGTGCAATGCTACCGATACGAATACTTTAATTCAATTTCTTTTTCGAACTTACTTACTGGGACCTGCGAATTTGTGTGGGTGTGCGTCCGTTGAATGAGCTCTTTATGAAGTCCTCTGCGCTTCCTCTGTATGTGGTCCAAGGAAATTTTTGAGACAGTCGCAGAATTCAAGCAGGTGCAGGGAGTATGATCATTCCCCGAGCTGGTGTGTTCGGATTATTTCGAAGCCTCGCCGGCTGTGAGGGGAAAAGTGTTCATTGAGATGGCATTGTGTGAGATCTCAGATAGTACAAGGGTAGCGACAATATTATCCTGGCTTGCAAGTAGCAGGGCGTTTAACCCGCCCTACACTTGGAGCGCATGGAGACTAGGTTATGACAGAATTTAGAAGTTGGACGGGGACGTGAAGTTGAGAGGGATTTGTTTGAGTCTTCACACTAGTATGGCCGTGGTCAACGTTCACGAGACTCGCTATAGTAGCAATATCTTCTTTCTCGCAATGAAATGGAGGAGTTTTTCCTACCTTTGAATAGAGTGACGGTTCGAGTCGCCTGTGGGGCGTCGTGTAGGCTGCCAGGCGTGGTGTTGGTTGGTGAAACTTCTGTTTGAGTCAGAGTCCTCCTTTCCTCGCCAGCCGCCTTCGTTCGAAGTCTTCCCAAATCATGTACCTGCAAGGCTTCTGTGTGTTTGCCTCTGTCTGCGCGTCTGAGACGGCAGGCAGCCCGGAAGGGGTCAAGAGGAGGCATCCGCTTTTTTGATCGCTGATTCACTCTGAGTCTGAGTGGCCGCGCTCCTTTCTGAAGTCAGCTAACACCACGACACCCACGCACCTTCTTCTCTGTTCAGTGTCTTGTACCTTGTCTCTTCTGATAGTCTTGCCATGGTTGAACGAGGAGGGAAGGCTGGCGAAGAGGATAGCAGGAGCGCCAGTATGTTTCAGAAAGCCAAAGTGAAGGTCCGGGATGGAAAGAAGAGGAGGTTCAGAGGATAAACCACAAGAAAGAGAAAGTGCTCTTCGAGGGTTCTAAATTGGATTCTGCGATACAGAACAGAAGGGAGTACCGGCACGCTTCAAGAACGAGCTTGGCAAAAGCGAGGAGAAAGGCTGGCAGACCTGTTGGTGAGTTCTGTCGACTTCATGCGCGCTTGGGTGGCTGAGATCATCTTCCAGCAACTACCGCACTTGTCATTGGATAGTTACCATTCAGGTTGAAGGTTTCATGCACCTGCAGTAAAGGCGACTAGGAGGGCATTGGCATGGAGGTGTCTTGGCGGGCAACTGTCTTGAGCCCCAGCTTTTGGAGGTTGAAGGGGGGGTCGCACACGCGCATAAAAGCACACTTGCTGCAGACTGGCTTCTCTGGCATCCCGATACACCGGCGAGCTGGGAGGATGACAATTGTCGAGCTTCAAGTTGACTTCGCCACCTCTAGGAGGGCAATGGAGAGGTCGGGGGCATTCTTCACGACGAGTTGGCACTCTTGATAAATTCTTGCTGGTAGCCTAGCGGCTGACTTCGCTTCAAGCCTGGCCTCGCTTCAAACGCATCCTAGGCAGAATTTAAATGGGAAGCTGGTGGCTGAGCCTTGCTCAGGCTAGTCCAGGGAGGACACTGCCAACTGACCACCTTGCGTCTGTTCGTCCTCGCCCAAGGAAGGACAAAGGCCCTCCAAGACTTCGCAAGCCGCTGCGCCATTAAATTTGCGACACCGCGCTGCGTTGCTCTGGAGGGTGGAACGGGCCGTTTTGCTGCAGCCTGGAAGCCGGAGGATGGCTACGAGCATCCAGATGGCGACAGAGACTCACGCACAAACTGTCCCCTGGACTCCGGTGGTCCGTCCAGAGCCTGCTAAGCTTTGAAGGGGAAGGTGGCGAGGGAGGTATGACAGGATTTGCGCAACTAGGGTTGGAGGTACCACAATGCCTGTCTGGTGAAGGAGTCGCCAGATAGTGGTACGAATGCGAGCATTGGCCGGTGCACTGCGAACGAAACGTACCTTCCACATTCGTGGGGTTCTCTCGGATACCAGCTGGGCCTGGAACGGGAACGAGAGGGAGGAGGCGGCTCTTTGAAGCATACAAAGGGGCGCGAGGAGGGTGAGGTCCACAACCCTATGCTGCTCCTGACTGGCGTCATCTCGCATGGCAGAGCTGGACACCGAGATGGGGCGAGAAGAGGCCTTCTTGGAGGGTTGAAACACGACGCAGTGGCTCTATCTCTTGCTAAGTGTTCGTCAGTCGCCGGGTTCGTCCGCTATCCTACACATGAAGCAGGGGAACTAACCTTGATCTCTGTGGAGGCGTAGCTACCAGTCGTACGGCGACCAGCGAGTGCGCCCAGACAGTGACCTACCAATCCCCCGTACACCACTTTGCTGGAAAGGTTCCCCACGAGCTTGGCATCCAACGGGCTCTCACTGCGTGGTTGTCAGCCGGCGCTACACCTAGGCGTGACGGTTAGTTGCTGCTCACCTTATGCTTTTTGACTGACAACCAGAGTTGGTCCTTGCGGTCAGTGACTTGCGAGGCCGGCACGGATGCTGGACTGTGCTCGACGCAAGGTACACGGGCCATCCCTTCCAGCAGGGTTGGGCAGGAGGTCCATTGCTGAAAGCAGAACTTTGGAGGCGACTCTTAACTCACACTCTATCGCCGATTCTTGCATCTGGTTGATCCCACCACGCTCCCGAGGAAGAGCATTCAGGCAAGCAAAGCCCTGCTGCTCTTCAAGACAAACATGGGTCTGAGGACTAGAAATGTTCTGCACAAGAAACGAATGACCTGCTTCTGTCCGACGCGCCTCGCCGCCAGACAGAAGCCTCGGCTATGGTACCGATTTGGCGCATCCAAGATCTGTCTCCCACACAGGATATGCTGACTCGATGGCATTCCCCTTCTGGCACCTGTCATCACTCGCTACGACCCTCTCAGCTGGGCCTCCTCCTTCAGAGCAAACTCTACAGCAAGAGAATCGTGTCGAGCTTCTCCACGGCTCGAATTCTAGCCTAGACGGCCCGAAGTTCGATGAGAGACCGTTTCAAATTCAAAGCCAGCGGCGCTGGCGAACGACTTCTGATCGTTCCCCCCATCCGCTCAGGGTCCCCGTCATCTTATCCGCCGTCCTGGGAACGTAGCTGGCGTCCTCAGCCGGCAACTTGACCCATTTTGGGTCGTCGACATTTACTACCTTTTCTTCTGTGCTGTTTTCTTTCTTAAACCCCCGCCCCCACTTTCTCTCTCCTCCCCATCTCTGCCCCTCCTTTCCGTCGTCTTTTTCTTCTCCTACACTAAGCTATTCTACTATTATACATTTCTGCTTCCTCTCGTTCAACATGCGCCCCGTGCCCCGCTCATCGCGTCGCGAATACGCCTCTCTCTTTTCTCTCGTCTACCAGGCCATGGAAGGCGACACCGTCGTCCTGAATGACAATCAGTCCGCGACCAACCGCAAAGTCAACTTCAACATGAACTTACCGCGACGCTCGTTGGAACCTGAACGACGACGTGGCGGAGATGGGCAACGGGCTGCGGGCACTGAATCCTTGGTATGTTGGTTGCTACGACGTGTTTGAACGCTGTGTCTGAACGCCAGGTTTAATAGCACTCCATTGACTCGAGGCAGGAGGCAAATTTGGCCTACCAAGTCTGTTATCTGACGGTAAATCCTTCGCCGCTTCAGCTTGACGCATACTGACAGGAAAGCCATAGCAGGAAGATACTTTCAGCTCCGACGTCGATGAGGCCTTACCCGAGGAGTCGATTAGCAAGACACCCAGTTCGAGAGCGCTGACATGGTTCCAGGTTGGGCGCCTTGGCTCTTGTCTTCCCGAATCACTGTGCTGACGTCGTTGCAGGTTTGGCGCTCGAAGCTGCTCACATTTGGACGAGCTCTTCGCCTGGGCAAACAATGAGCGGCTCGTCTTGCATATCAGACACAACTCACTGGCACACTCTATCCCAATAGACAACAGCGCCCTAAATGGAATTCAGCCCGAATATTTTCAACTCAAGCGAGGCCCCCCGAAGCAAACACGCCCTGCACATAACATCACACTCACTGCATATTTCTCGCTCTTCATCTTGTACTATATTTGCCGACTTGAGGCACTCGTCGTTCTTCTTCTCTGCACATTCTTCATTGCTTCTGGATCTTGCACATGTCTTCGCTCTATATCTTCACATGGTCTTCTGTTTCACGCTTTGCACATATCCTAACTTGCTCACTCACACGCTATCCCGGACTTGAGTCCATGCACATGCACATATTATCTTGGTCTTGCTTTTTCGTTTGAACGCATATATCTTCGTATTCTTCTTGCACATAATCTTGCGCCGTTGGTCTTGGAATCTTGAACACCGAATCACCCTAGTCTAGTCTTGCTCTAATGTTGAAGCCAAACTGATTTCTTGAACATCTTGAGGATCTTGACGTGGCTTGAGGTCTTGAAGCAAACGAAAGGGACGCCCCAAGCGTGCAAGGTGAAGAAAAGAATGTGTATTGCAGAATGAACTCGAGCGGAAGGAAAGGTAGCCAACTTGAGCCGTAGGTCGGTTGCCGCGCCCCTAACCGTGGCGCGAGTCGTGGCGTAGGACCCTGCGGTGAAAACCGATGTCAAGCGCTACTTTATTAGCTTACAGTGGGCGGGCATACCTTGGCAGGATGGGGAAGGGCTGAATGAGATGGACAGAGACGTGGCGGGGGGTAAGAAAGGAAAGGGGCAGACACGTCTTTAAATTGAACTGCGTGACGCGTGACTTGTCACAGTCACGAGTGTGACGTCGGCCCGAGGTACGGACTCACCTTTTATGGTATCCCCGCTCCATTCCATCGGGAACCCAGCGGCGACCATGGGAGAATGGAAGTCTATTGGGTACGTAACGAGCCTGGCAGCCTGACTCGACACTCGAGTGCACTTCCGGCAGAGTGATCATGAGTTCACGCATGTTAGCTCGTGCTCACAAGGTAGACCGGTGACACGGTCTGTCTAAGCACGGTGTCTATGGCCCCGCGCCAGACAGACCGGTCACCGGTCTACTCACAAGGAGCCTGACAGCGGCTGAGATCGAGAAGAGCTTGCACGAACAAGGTTCCCGAATACCCAGCCAGGAGTGAAGCAGTTCTTTACGACTCGTAGAACTATTGACCGTGATAAAATCGCAGGATGTACAGATACTCTCGACCTGCTCTTCTCTCAATCACAATGTCACCGGAGAGGCCATACTGTTCCTGCATCCGTTGTCGGATTTCTGGTACGTTGTTCTGCTTGAGAGCGACGAGGTAAAAGCGGCCACTGGGCGACAGAAGATCCTTTGAGCGCTTATCTTTAGCCATGCCTTCCTTCTAGCCTGGTCGAAAACTTACCTTGACAAGGCCCAGGAAGTGGTTCGTGACCTGCATACCGTCAAACCCACCTGCCCATGCACCATCGATGGTATGGCTGTCCTGGGCATATTTCGCTTCTTCGAACGAGGTAGGAACATACGGTGGATTGAAGAGGAGCACATCCACCTTGCCGTTCAGGCGTGAATGGAGAGGTGATGCAAAGTATGCATTCAGGACGTCGAGCTCGGCCTATACACATAGTCAAGCACAGATAATTGGGCATAGGACATGGAGTTACCTTGTTTTGCCTCCCCGTTCCCTGTGATGCTTGACAGGCATATGGATTAATGTCCGTGCAAAGGTATACTAGCCCCTGCATTAGCGCTTGCCTTCCGTACTCTTTTCTCACTTACGCGCTGAGCATCCTAGAACTTTCGTTAGAAAGGTTGAGACGCAACCTGACCCAGAGCTTCAAAGGTATCATCATCGCTGGTCTGTGTCAGGGTATGGACATCTTACCCTACTTCGAGGCAGATCAGAGGTTTAGACGCCTTGAGCGCCTGTTGATCAGCTTCCAAGGCGTCAAGAAAGAGAAAGGTATCCTCTTAATGAACCTTCAGATCAACGAATCATACTCCTGGAGAACGGCGCCTTTCTCACCTGCAGGTTCGTACACCGTCTCATAGTCCTTGCCAGTCAAGTGCGAGAGGTCCGGTGTTGGGATCATGGTGGCGGTAGGAGAAAAACCCGTAAATCAGATTGTCAAAACGAGTAATCAATTAGCCAAAAACAGGTACCGACAGATAATATGCATGAAGAACAGTAGATAAATAGCAATGTGCAAGTAGGTAGCTATCGACAGGCGAAATGCTCCGGGCTGGGTATCAGATGAAGATGTGCTTGGAGACTCAGCGATGATCACTTCTTGCTAAGGACCATCCAGTCGATAGCAGCGTCTGCTCCATATGTCGACGTGAGCCAATCATTGGCTTTAATGAAGTGTTTGTTTCCAAAGAAACCTCTGTTTGCCGACAGAGGAGATGGATGGGCTGACCTGAAAGGGATCGAATAAGCATTGGAAAAGGAGAGCGATCTCTCGACTTACTGCAACACCAAGTGCTTCTTTTTGTCAATACTCAAAGCCGCACAGGTCTTCTGGGCGGGCATGCCCCATGCCATAAATACAACGCCCTCAATGCCCCCTTTGCGCGCCAGGACGGTTCGTAAGACTTGGCTGGTGAAGGTTTCCCAGCCCTTCTTGCCATGAGAGCCGGCTTTATGGGCGCGCACGGTCAAGCTAGAATTGAGCCATAACACTCCCTGAGAGGCAATTGGTGAGAGGTCCCTAATCGTCAAGGTCAGTCTGGGGGGAAAACCCATAGCTAAGCAGAACGAACCCAGTTTGTGGGGGCACGAATTTAGGATATTCATTTTGCAGTTCCTTGTAGATGTTACGCAGCGAAGGAGGCGGCTTGTTCGGGGGCAGGACCGAGAACGATAGGCCGTGCGCTTGCCCGACATCATGGTAAGGGTCCTGCTTTGGTTCAGAGTAGGGAAGATGACGAGACGAAGCGTAACTCACCTGTCCAACGATAATGACTTTTACCTTGTCCAAGGGTGTAAACCTAGACCATGAATATATGTTCTCCGCTGAGGGCAATGAGCATGCAGCCCAACAACTGCTATCTATTACCTACCTGCAGGGAAGACAGTCTGAGACGCCGTTTCAGTCGCAAGGAATTGTTTCAACTTGAAAGAAGGTAAGTGGTTGGTCCGTCAAAGTAGCAGCGCGCACACCTGTTTGAAATACGGCTTGCTGAACTCTCCTTTGAGAGCTTCATACCAGGTAGGGTCCATTGTGTCCTTCTCGAGGGTATCCAGTGTGATAGTGAGAGGGATAGTAATTTGGGACGTAGAGGAGCTGGCCACTGGCTGCGCCGGCTCTGCTGGCATATCCCTGTGTAGCCAACGGTCAGGTTCACCTTTGTAAGATCAAGGAGATGCAACCTACGCAAGAGCGGCCTCGATTTGCGCTTGAAGCACTTTCTTGCGAGCCGAAGACACCGCCCTCGTACCCGCAGGTTCCTTTGCTGGTGCCTTCTTGGAGAACATGGCCGTGAGTGTTGCCTGGCGCGTGGCAGCAGAACCACCAGCTGCCTTCACAGTGCTCGAGACGCTGCTTGCCATCTCATCGCCTTCAGGTGTTTCTGCTGTGTCGACTTTGGGCATTGGGGATATGTTTCTATCCTTGAGCCTGTGGTGGTTGGTTGATAAGAGCAACGACGCCGCAGGAGATTCAAGTAATAGGGAGTCAGTGACTTCACACCATCAATTGCCGGACGCGCTTTACGCGACGCGCCGCTTCCCACGCAGAAGGTGCCCGTCCAAGTTCCGAGGTATGTTGAGAAGGAGTACGTGCAAGTCAGCACCAGTCAGTGGATTTAGTTAAAGCATGATTGAAGTACCCAACCAGTGCATGTCACATTTTCGAAGGGTTGCAAGAAGCTGAGAAAGCATTCAGGTAACAAATCACTACCGTTTCTGCTTTGAAGTTTTAACTGAGGGCTATCCGGAAAGAGTGTATATGGAGCTCTATGCAAGAAGACAGACGTAATTATTAGGAGTATATGTGATCTATTCAACCTGTCTATCCAATGACGAGCTTTCCATCAGCGTCGTTGAATTCGTATTGAGGGACCTCGAGGTTGAGAGGAGCAGGACCCTTGCGAATACGGCCAGCTGCAAAGCAGTTGAGCAAGAGATACGAATTTAAGGCGAAGAGACTCACAGATATCGTAGTGGGAACCGTGGCATGGGCAGAACCAGCCGCCAAAGTCACCAGCTTCACCAATGGGTACACATCCCAAGTGAGTGCAGACACCGAGCATGACCAGCCACTCTGGCTTCTTCACACGAGAGTCGTCAGCTTCGGGGTCACGAAGCGACTTCCAGTCGGTCTGACGGGCCTCGTCAATTTCACCCTGCGTTCGGTGACGGATGAAGACGGGCTTTCCTCGCCACTTGATGATGACGTTCTTGCCCTCTGGAATGGCATTGAGGTCAACCTCGACCTTGGCAAGGGCGAGAACGTCGGCAGAGGCAGCCATGGTTTGCAGGAATTCGGACACGGAGGACTTGGCAGCGGATGCGGAGATGACACCCATGGAACCAACCATGAAGTAGGAAAGGGCACGGTTGCCCTCAGGCTTGGTGCGGTAGGCACTCCAGTCGGGAGTCTCGTTGGCGTTCTTAGCGACGGCAGAGGTGTGCATCAGTCGGTGCTGGAGGCCGACCGTTGGGGGAACTACGAGAAGGGACTTGGTTTCAACAGCTGGTTGGACGACTGTAATTCCCCACTACGACATACCAGACACGTAGGTCTTGGAGACCAAAGATGAGCCAACCTTGGCTCCGCCATACTTGGAGACATCTGAACGGGGTCCCTGTCCATGGCCATGGTGGTGGGCGTCATGAGGAGCGCGGACGGAGAGGCTGAGCAGGTTCTGAGCAGGAACACCGCTGCTCAGTGTCCTCACTGTCGGGGGGAGGGAAACAGCCTTTTTAATGAACGACGCCATTGCAGGACGACAGAGACGACGAGGACGCGAGTAGAACGATGAGGAGTGGACGGGTCACAGCCAATGCGAGTGCCGTCGTTTCAGTGCGAAATTCTCAGGCTCATGCACCGTTTCCCGATTTTCGCCGGCCAAAGGAGAACGCCGATTTCGGTGATGCGATCACCAGGCCTTTAGGGGCTAATTCAAGAGTGGACTTCACATTAGGATTACAGAGGTACAGTAAAGTATATTACTATAACAGCAGACCTTCAGCGTAGGATGAGGCCCTAAGGATCTCAGAGTGACTATTCTGCCATTTCAATTGCATCTGAAGCAAAAAGGCGATCGAAAAGGTGAGAGAGAGGAGACCGCTACAGAAGGTCGGCTGCGTCGCCCTTTCGCAAGCGTTCACTTTGGCGGAGGTGCATTCGGTGTGTCGGAGATGTTTTGTGTTGGTTGTTTTGCATCCGTCGGTAGATTGGCTAGCCCAAGGTTCTTGAAATCATCCTTTTCCATCAGGCCTCTGCAGGGCGATTTCACATAAGACTATGTCGGAGAGGAGGGTAGACCAACCTTTGCATTCGGCAGTCAAGGTAGTCTCGGCTCAGGGACCTGCAAGGTGAGGAAGTGCTCCCGTTTTCACGTAGACACTTCATATACAAAGTCATCTTGTCTTTGCATTCACCTTCCCGCGTATATCCTGTAAATCTCTACGTTCCCTCCAATTGATGATAAGCGCACCAAAGTGGTCGAGCGGAAACGAGCCTCTATCCGGGGGATTGACTTGAAAGCCAACATTGATTGAAGGTGGTCTGCCAAAGGACATGGTGGTCTCAAGTGCGAATGCGAATTGAATGCGAAAGTGACGCTGCTGCCTATTGATTGCCGACGTGGGAAGAATTGATACATCAAAAAGCCCCTAATTACCGTATGAAGAGACGAAGAAAGCGATATCGACCAAGGTTTGCCCATAATTACATCAGGAGCCTCAGTGGAATAAATACATCCCAAAATCAAGTACCTCCCCTAAAACGAGAAAGGATACGAATCCCAAACTAAGGCTTTGACGAGGAACTCTTCGCCTTTCCTTTGCCCTTGGATTTCTTGGGGGCGACCTCCTCTTCAGAAGATTCAGACTCTTCGTAATCTTCGTCTTCATTGTCTTTCTGAGAATGGCTAGCGGAAGCCTGTCCGCTGCTACCTGAAGCAGCGGTGGAGCTACTTCCTGACTGGTGGCCGAGTGCAAGTGCTGCAGCCTGGCTAAGCGCCAGCCGATTCTGTTGGTTTGCCGCAGCGAAACGCGTCCCCTTGAGCATTACAATCTCCTTCAACCACCCATTCTCTCGCCTCAAGTCCCCCACCTCCCTCTCGAGCTCTTCAGCGCGTCCCGTGAGGTCTGACACGGTGCGTTCCAAGTTGACCGCCTTTTGCTTCTTCTTGATGCGGAACCGCGCTAATGTTCAGTGGTCAGCAGAGGACGGCGCATATAATGAACAAGCCCACCTGAAGCAGCAGTATTTCGACGGCGCTTCTCTTCCGCTAAATTGCTCCGTTCAGCCTCAGTCAAATCCTCAACATTGGTCCCGGATCGCGAGCGACCTCTAGACAGTCGCGTCGACGTACCGGTCTCGGACGGGGAACCGGGGACCTGTGCCTCTGGTGATGCTGAAGCAGGATATTGAGATGGTATAAACGTTGTCGAAGATGACGCCATCGAGCTTGGCCCTGCCTGTTGTGCATAGGCGCCCAAGCTTTGTTGCTGTGGATGATGGGACTCCATCTGCCCCCATCCAGGAAAGTCCAAGGACGAAAAGGGTGGAAGAGGCGCCGGCTGAGACATGCTTTCATGGTGGAAGAAGTTGTTATAAAAGCCTGGTGCTGGTCCTATATTTGGATACTGGGAAGGTTGGGTAGGAAACCCTTGACTCAGCGGTAAGCCGCCGGAGTGGGCCAAGGCACTAAATTGGGCGAGCAAGGCCGCATCCTGGTCGACTGTCTGTGTTAAGCAAATGGCAGCATATGCTCAAAGAACGTAAGCACTTACTTATCCTGTTAGCATCAGCGCCGCTGGGCTGACCCGTTGACTGGGTGGCGTCAGAGCGTGACCTGCGACGAGATGGTCCTGAAGAACGGGAATTGCTCTGGTTCATCTCACGGAGAGGCGTATTCGAGTCCCAAAACTCGTGCAGAAGGATTCTAAGAGAGTGTGGAAGGGCGTTTATGTCAGGCCCAGGCTCGCTTTTGACAGAAAGCATCCTTGCTGAGAGAAGTCAAGTAGACACCGATCCACCTCATTCCATCATCGCGCTGGGAAGGGGCAAGCTAGATAGACGTATGGATTCGCCATCGAAACACAAGATTGCGCCAGTCGCGGCCAGTAACGCGCCACAGGTGCTTCTCTATGTGGTAAACGTTATTTTGAGGACAGAAACTGCTGCCGTTAAGTTGATCCAGGTCGTCGGCATACTGTCATAGTCACTCGAGTGTCTATACGCGTAGACTCCTAGCAGTTCGCAAAGGATTAGTAGTGGCGAAGAGAAAGAAAATGCTAATCGCGTGCTCTGAGACAGGGGTTAGCTGATGGTCGAGAAGCCACACGATCTCCAGGCGCGTGCATAATATTCAGAGAAATGGCGTGCTGCCGCACGACATCTGTGAAGGCCAGAGACATGAGACCACGTCCAACACGTTCCAGCAACGTCACGATACTTTCACCGAGAAGCCAGAGAAACAGACAGACACGGAGAAAGCAAAACAGCGTATTACCCGATTCAGATGTATTTATGATCTCACGTCAGCGTGAGTTGGATGGACGCGTCGCCCTTGGGCAGGACACTTTCCTGATCCACGACCACGATTACACAACGAGGACAGAATGGTATGCACTTTTATTTCAAAAGGAAAGTCTACAGAGACTGAAGCCTTCCAGTTGATCAGAATTAGATCACGAGACGGCAACTTTCGATTCAACTTTGAGCCTTCAGCAGATATTACAGAACTCCTGGCAAAGGTATCGCAATTGCGCATGTAAATTGCGTTTGACTGACAAAATATCCGACGTAGGTCCTTGAAACATCTCCAGAGGCAGATCCTTCAACCATAACGATCTCGAATCAACCACGAGGGAATGAGGCGGCTGTGAGCACTTTGAAGGGTAGAACCTTTCAAAATCTTGGCTTGAGGTGCGTCGCCCTTGGTTTGTGAATTCGTCTCTTCCTAACCTTGAAAAGCCATGGAGATCTTGTTTTTGTCAACTACAAGTCAAAGTCTACAGAGTCAAGCCCTGCGGCGCCAGCACCTCCCGCGAGCGTCCCAGCTGCGGCATCATCCAGTGCGGCAGGATCTGCGCCGCGCCCCTGGGAACTTGTTAAAGAGGACACTGTCGACGAGTACTGGAGGACCCAGGATGGCAAGATCCCTCGCAGTCGAGATGCTCAGTTCTGCAAACACGGTGCAAAGGGCATGTGTGACTACTGCATGCCGTTAGAGCCATACGATGCGGCATATCACAAGGAGCACTCGATCAAGCACCTCTCGTTCCATGCATACTTACAGAAGATCACTCCCAAACAAACCCTCTCAAGCACGTCTATATTACCACCTCTCAACCCCACGTCCTACAAAGTCAAGGTTCCCTGTCCCACCGGAAGCCATCCTCCATGGCCGGCAGGTATTTGCACTGGTTGCCAGCCGTCAACGATTACGCTGCAGTCACAACCCTTCCGAATGGTAGATCACCTCGAAATCGCGTCGATGGACATCATCGACCGTTTCCTTCAAGCGTGGAGGAAGACGGGGATGCAACGATTTGGATGGCTTGTCGGTCACTATGAACCTTACGATAAGGTGCCTATGGGTGTCAAGGCCGTTGTCGAGGCCATCTACGAGCCTTTGCAGCAGGGCGAAGTTGACGGATTGACATTGGCCTGGCCTTGGGAGGACGAAGAACGGATACGAAATCTTGTCTCCAATGCGTCGAAACCCTTGGGCATTGTCGGCTACATCTTCACCGATCTGGATCCTACACCGGACGATCGGACGAAGAATGTTTACAAGCGCCATCCCCAGTCTTTCTTCTTGTCTTCACTGGAGGCTATTTTTGCTGCGACGCTGCAAGCCAAGTACCCCGTCAATACTAAGTCCTCACCGAGTGGCAAATTCGCTTCTAGACTTGTTACTGCTGTCCTTACCGCAACGGAGGATGGTCAAGTCGATGTCTCTGCATACCAGGTATCTGAGCAAGCAGTGGCGATGGTAGAAGCCGACATGATTGAAGCGAGTGTGGAACCTGGCATTGTGCGAGTCAAGGAAGACAGCCGGGAAGCAGGCGACTCCAGATACGTCCCCGATGTCTTCTTCTCTTTCAAGAACGAGTACGGCCTGGAGGTCAAGAAGAGTGCCAAACCATGTTTCCCGGTGGAATACCTCATGGTGAACGTACGTCTGCTACCTTCTGTCCCATCGACTGGACTTTTGACGGGGCCATTTGTAGGTGACCCACGGCTTCCCTCAAGCTCCCGAACCGATGTTCCGCTCTATACAATTCCCCATCGAAAATAGGCCTGGGTTGGAAGATCAAACAGTCGACAGGGTCATGTCGGAACTCGGAAAGCTGGGTGCACCGGACGTGCATCCTGGTGAAGAGACGTACAAGAAGAAAGAGCTCGCGCATTTCCTCAGCGATTTCCATCTAGTATCGTTCTTGCAGACGACCCAATTATTCTCGGTGGTAAGTTTGACCTTGTTCAGTGCCGGTACAACGTCTGACGAGTCGTGCAGGAGGATGTCAAGACCATGATGAAGACTATCACGTCGCCTAAGCTGATCGACGATTCATCGGCATTGGATCCCGTTTTGGCAACAGATGGATGGCAGACCCTGATGACCTTCACCAGGGAAAGTGCCCGTACGTATATTCAAGCGATTTCTCTTTCATATCTACTCACACTCTGCGATATGTTTAGCTGCCAGACCGTCCACCTCTGCACCACGAGCGTCTGGCTCCAGTGCCATGGACGTTGATGATATTCCTCCCGAGGTGTTTGACCAGATTGCGGCGGACAATGCTGCTTCTGGGGCCAATATCAGACAGTGTCCACACTGCACGTTTGAGAACACGCACAGCGGAAATGATTGCGAAGTCTGTGGGCTGCCTCTGTAAAGACATTGGACCTAGTAGAATATGCGGTTGACTTGACTATTGTATGTAGCATTAGCGACTGAGAGAATCACCTTGACTCACAAGAATATCTGATCATCGGTCGTTCATCGTATGAATGCGTCCTTAAGTTTGCGTTGGCGGAAGTCACGACTCGGGGACATCAAAAGCAAGAAGGGTGGATTACAACACCAAGAAGTACGAAATGACAAGGAATAAGTTACAATATAAAACGAACAGGCGGTTGAACGCCTCATTTCATGTTCCACTGGAACATCGACTCCCATCGAGTGGGGAGCTACCGGCCAAAGATCCACCAAGTCGCGAATCCAAGGCCAAACAAGATACCAAGAGCACGAGCGACGATAACAACGATGAGGGCTTTGCGAATGGAGGCGTAAAAGGTGCTCAGAGCCATGCCTGACCAGTTTATTCTGTAAAATGTGAGCTTATAATCCCGCGGAGAAGGCGGACAAACGAACCTTCTATCGTTGGTCCCACCAACACGCACGCTACCTTCCCATCCCCTGATCACCTGTCGATACCGTTTGCCAAACACCCTATTGAAAAGAAACATGAGCATTCAAATCCCAGAAGCAACCGCTTTTGGCTGAGAGGCCGCGTGACCACCAGACAAAGAGGAATTTGAATTCGACATACCAGATCCAGAAGTTGACGTCAGGATACGAAAACCTGGGGAAGACGCTCGCTAGACTCGGCGCAACGTACTCCATCCTAAAGTCCTGCACAGTGTCTTGATAAGGGAGTTGCATCACTTCCGACAAGGGAGTCGAAGGTGTCGAATCGCCTGCTTGATGAGGAGATGCGGACCTGGACGACTTGTCCGCGGGCTGGAGGATCATGTAGGACATGAGATCGAGCGTCATGCCTAGAGACAATCCCCAAAGTTTCAGTTGCTGCGGACGACTGCGACGAGGTGGTTGGCCGTTGAGAGATCCGGCCTTTTCTTTGCCCTTTTCGGAGAGGGTGATGTTGAAGGGGCTCGGTCTGAGGAGGATGGCTGGGAATTCCATGTTTCCAACTAAGAGTCGGACGGCGAGGCGAAGGAAAGCAGAGTGTTTGGGTGTGAGGCGGGATGCGGCGTCGACAGAAACAGAGGACCATTTGGGTTTGTCAGAAGTGGGCGAGACGAGGTCGGTGAGGGGTGTCCAGTGCAGCTGAGTTGTGGCTAATGGGTCGGGCAAGGGTGCCTGGGGTGTCACTTGGAGGAAGACGAACGGGGAGAGAATCATGAGAAGGCGCTTGCCGAGGGAGGTGGTGATTTCTCTGTCGTCTAGCTGTCCAACACAGAGATAATCTTTCTCTGCCAGGTCAATGCCTATTTCTTCCCAGGTTTGACGCATCGCTGTAGGGGATGTTAGGTGGAATAGGAAAGATAGAGTAACAGCATTGGCGTACCAGTGTATAGGCCACCTTCATCGCCAGGTTCAGTTCTCCCACCTGGGAATGCTACGTGCGCTTCCTGGCCTCCATGAACATGAGTATGAGTGAAAGGAGCGTCCCCGTTGTTGGCTGAGTTCTCCCTATGCAAGAAAAGAATCTCTGCTTGAGCGTCTTGGTCGTTCACCCAGGGGAGCTCGAAAAATTCAGTCAATGTCGGGGGTGTGGCTGGTGTAGATGGCAGAGGAAGACGAGGGCTGGGTACAACGCGGATGATAAGAGCTACTGCAGCTCTTCGAGGTTCTACAAGGTCATTAGCTGAGGTCCTTAACGAGTACAAAAACCACATACGAGTCGGAGGGGATGCGATGATGCGAGGAGGTGTCGACCGGACTCGCTGCAGAGCTCGTGCCAGCAAAGGCACGACTGCAAAATTCTCTTTACACTCAACGTCAATGTTAATCTCCCTTCCCTTGAAGACGTATGCTGACCTTGAGTCATGATATGTCGTGAGGTTCGTTAGCGGCGCTTAGACTCGAGTCGACGCAGGAGAACAAGCCGGGTACACAAAGAAGCCAAGACGCGTGCTGCGCGGAACGCTGATTGCTCTTTCCCCAAACAATTTCAATGTGACGTAGTCATAGCACCCGGAGTGATGATTCCAACAATGTTTATACGAGCAAGTAGGAGAATAAAAACCAATTAGTGGAACAAAACGATAGTGTCTACGATTAGATTTCCGTCCAGCCGCTGTTCACCTCAGCACCTCCACTCCAGAGCGCAAGCACAAAGACGATGGCACTTGCGCCGAGGCGCATGCCCAGTCCACGGTAGAGCTGGCCGAGTCCTGTATGCCTCGACCATCCTTCGTCTAGCACCTCTTCTGGAACAGCCACATCTTCTTCGGCCTGTTGTTCCTTTCCGCGAATGCTTGGTCGGCGGCGTCGTTGAGGATATCGAAGAGGTAGGTCGGATCGTTCTTCTGTGAGGATATGCCAGAATGTATCGACAACGCCGTTGTAAGGTGCAGGGCGCAACTCGACACAACCCTTCAGGGGCTTGGCTGTTCCACGGACTTGCACCTGAAGTCTTCTGCGTATCGTTTCGATCGGCAAAGTCACCATGAGGCCGACGCAGCTGCCCGCAAGCTCGGCAATACTCCAGGCTCGGGGATGTGTGTCTTCGCTGATGTTGACATTTGTAAAGCGTCGGGCAATCATCCCTGGAAGCGCCAGAGAGACTATGGGGCGCAGAGCGTTGTCCAGGAGGGTTGGGATGAGGAGTTGGGGGTGAAGGTAGATTCCTTTCAGGCCTCCTTCGTCACGCAGAATTTGCGTCAGTGCATCCAATGGACCTGTATACCGCTGGTGGCGTGACATGTACGGCTGGACGATCAATCGAGTGCGAATCAAGTCCAGAGGGGAGAGTAGGAAGCCAGTGATGATATGAGAAGCCACTGGGAGAATGAGTGGAGGTTGGTGAAAAGGTGAGAGCTGAGGGAACAACAACGATTGTAGGAATCCGTCGAGAAGAGGTTGGAGGGTTAAAGAAAGAACCTCAGTGACACAAGAAGTGAGAAGACCTGGCTGTTGTCAACACAAGAATTGAGATTACGTTGGCTTCAGGGCCTACCTTTCCACAAGGCCATCCATCCTTCTGTCCTGAACCTTCCTACGCGTTTAATCATGCCCCAAACGCCATCTGCGCTACCCACAGGAATGATATATTCCGGCCGTGTTCCCTCCTCAAGGACAGACCTGCGGATGACATAACCTTGTTCATCGGTCCTGTGTAGAGGGCGAGCATTGGGTTTACTTGGGTCGGCAAAGTAAGCATCGTTTTCGTTCGACGAGTCGCTTGCCTAGCTATACTTAGCCAAGTGAATTGGTCCCGAAAAGTCCAACACGTACTGCATCATCCACCTCCTCCTCGACTAGCTCTGGTTCAGGGTTGGGTTCACCAGCATCCCTAGGGACCCACTGTACTTGTAAAAGTACGTTGGCGACTTCCCATGGCATAACTACTGCCGTGTTCGCGTACTGAAGCACCGCTGACGCCACCATTGCTTTGAGAAAGTTGGCACCATGAGCACCTCCTGGTTCTGACAAATCCAGGTCAGGGGACAGGTCAAATAACGAATTGTTGGAGGGCCTCGAGGACCACTGGTACGCTGGTGCACCATTTGCTTCTGGTCCCACGGCTGCTCCTGCACCATTAGGCGCCGGTGGTGCATTGAATGTCCATGCTGAGGATGGGTCGATGTACAAGTCTCGAAGCGAGCTTGACTTTGTCGTCATGACATATGACGCCAATTAAGCCTACAAAGGCCTCTATTAGCTTGCTGGAGGGGGTATGAATGGGATAGTTCACGGACAGTAATTGGAGGCGATGGTGCTGGACGAAGAGCTGCCAGAGGCATCGGAGCTTCCGTGGTCGGGCGGCATCACACGCGCAGCACCGCCACATCCGCAATTCCAGGAAAGATATTTGACCTCCACGGCTTTGAACACAACCGTCATCGCCCTAATAATAAAGGTCTGGCCCGTCGATGCATACAATACAGCCTTCAAGCTCTTGTTGCTTTGGTGAATGACGAGGACAGCCAAACATCGGGTTCAATCATGATTCTCCGGTGATGCTGTCCTTGCGTTCGTATTCTTGGAAAGGCTTAGCGTACCTTGGGATCCGATGCCTGGGCTATAGACAGCAGGAATAATATCCACCTCTGGGTCCCTTGAAGGGACCATCAGGTGCAGGCACATAGGGGCGTATGCAGGTGGTAATGTCCTCTAGCTATGAATGTGCTTCTACTGCCCCAATGATAGTGCTGAGCTCGAGAATAGCCTGTAACACAAGCGTGGCGGTCTTGGTGGGACCGCCGAGCCGGTGAGCAGCGCGCCCAAAAGGGCAAGCCTGACGTCGGCAGGTCTTCGGCAATGACATCAAGAACGGACTCTGGCATCTTGAAAGCCTTGACACTCACACTCATTTCTGCTTGACCTCTGACATCCATCTCTCCACACCTTCCCCCCTTCACTCATTAGACTCGGTTTTCCTTTTATTTTTCTTTCTTGTCCTGGTATCTACTACAAATATGGCGACGGTGCTCAACGGAGCACCCGCTGACAGCGTCCTGAAACACGAGGAACAGAAAGGCGCGATTGTCCACACGTTCGACCCTCAGGACTCACCTGCACAGAAGGCAGCAGCCGCAGCGGCAGGCAGCGAGCAGTTGAAGAACGAGAAACCGTCGAACGAGCGAGGTCAGTCACCGCGAACCTGTGCACCCGACCAGCCAATGACGCCCCATTACAGCTGTCAGTGTCTCCAATGGTACCAATGGCCAACGCGTAATTCCAACGATACAGATCCAGGACCACGACGGGGATGCCAAAGTTATTGCTCGCGATACTGAACAGGTTGCGGAGGACGTCCAGCTGGAAGCAGCCGGCGAGCAAGGCGTGCCTGGCGCAATCCCCTCATCCGCAGTTGGAGCTATTCCGGACTGGTATATTGTTGGATGGCGTCAGGCAGCTGGACTTGACAAGGCCCCAGTCCTTGAGGGCGAGGAGAAGGACAAGGGCATCTTGGAGCAATACCTCTCCGAGCAGTTCTACGGGTCCTGGTACCATAACGCCGCCGTCATCGTATTGGTACGTTTCTTGTATGCATTCCTAGCCCTCCTCTCTGACACAATACCTGTCTCCAGGCCGTCTTCGTCTCACACTTCTTCACTCGATTCGGTTTTGGATGGGGCTCTCTGTTTGTTCTCTTGGCGATCTGCAACACATACTACACCACCTCGATGCAACGGTTCTACCGCAATGCACGAGACGACATCCAGAGGGAACTCGTCAAGACACGCCTTGGTTCAGAGCACGAAAGTGCCGATTGGCTCAACCACTTCATGGAACGCTTCTGGCTTATCTACGAGCCTGTGCTCTCTGCTACCATCGTTTCCTCGGTCGACCAGATTCTCTCGGCAAACACTCCCGCGTTCTTGGATTCCCTTCGGCTCACACAATTCACCTTGGGTACCAAAGCACCTCGCATTGACAGGGTGCGGACTTTCCCCAGGACAGATGAGGACATCGTCATGATGGATTGGGCTGTTTCTTTCACACCCACTGACGAACGAGACATGACGAAACGTCAAGCGGACGCCAAAGTGAACCCGAAAATCGTACTTTCTATTCGGGTCGGTAAGGGCCTCGCTACTGCCGCTTTCCCTGTCCTGGTCGAGGATATCACCTTTAGCGGGCTCATGCGCGTTCGCATGAAGCTCGTGTCCAACTTCCCTCACATCCAGATCGTGGATATCTCGTTCATGGAGAAGCCTGTGGTCGACTATGTCCTCAAGCCCTTGGGAGGCGACACGTTCGGTGTCGATATCGCAAGCGTGAGCATAGGGTCTGACATGTTGCATACACAGGGACTGACTAGCATTCTAGATTCCTGGACTGTCGTCATTCATTCGGGACACGATGCATTCAGTCCTCGGCCCCATGATGTACGACCCCAACGTGTTCACACTCAACCTTGAGCAACTCTTGTCTGGCGAACCGCTCGATTCGGCCGTTGGTGTTGTGCAGGTCACTGTTCACTCTGCTCGTGGCATCAAAGGGGTCAAGATCGGTGGCGGCTCACCAGACCCTTACGTTTCCATCTCTATCAATGAACGCACTGAGCTTGCTCGAACAAAGTACAAACACAACACGTACGTCACTTCCGCTTTGGTTTGTCATCGCGCCTCACATTGTTTGCAGATACAACCCGACATGGGTCGAGACCAAGTACATCCTCATCAACAACCTACACGAGCGACTTGTTTTGGACCTCTTTGACTACAACGAACACCGAAGCGACCAGAAGCTCGGCAGCACTATCTTCGAATTGTCGGCGTTGGAAGAAGATTCGGTCCAAGAAGGTGTCGTCGGACACTTGCTCAAAGATGGCAAAGATCGTGGCGAACTCCGTTACGATGTCTCGTTCTTCCCGGTTCTTTCGCCTGATGAGTCTACTGAGATGGCTGTTGACTCTAGTGAGTCGTTCTTCGCGTCTATTTCGGCCTGTTATTGACAGGCGCTTTAGGCATTGGCATTGTCCGTCTCGTCATTCACCAAGCAAAGGAACTCGACCACACGAAATCCATCTCGGGTGAACTCAACCCTCTGGCCAAAGTCTACCTGTCCGGCAAAAACAACACTGCTTTCACTACACCAAGGCTCAAGCACACCAATAGTCCCGTCTGGGAAACTCCCTACGAGTTCATGTGCACCAACAAGGCTACCGAAGTGGTCACTATCAAGGTTATCGACGATCGCGACTTCCTCAAAGACCCCGTGGTTGGCTACATGTCCATCCGCTTGTCAGATCTTCTGGAAGCCAAAGTTGAAGGCGGGTCGCGACTGGTTCCCTCTTAGCGGTTGCAAGACCGGACGGCTCAGGGTTAGCGCTCAATGGAAGCCTGTTGGCATGTCGGGAAGCTTGGCAGGTGCCAATCAGTATACTCCTCCCATTGGTGTTGTACGATTGCACCTCGACAAGGCTGTGGACGTCAAGAACGTTGAAGCTACACTCGGTGGGAAGAGCGACCCATACGTCCGCGTTCAAGTCAGGAATGTTACCAAAGGCCGAACAGAGGTCATCAACAATAACCTCAACCCGGTTTGGGACCAGATCGTCTATATTCCCGTTCACTCGCTCAAGGAATCACTTATGCTCGAGTGCATGGATTACCAGCATTTGACCAAGGATCGGTCACTTGGCTCTGTCGAAATTCAGGTCTCGGCACTCGCTAAGCAGTCGGAAGACCCGAAATACCCCTACGAATCCACTGGTGTCGCTGACAGAGCCGATCCGATCCGACTTGACAAGGGCAACTCGACCAAGGGAACTTTGTACTACAAGGCCAGCTTTATCCCATGTCTCAAACTCAAGGAGGTTAAGTTCGAGGACAAGAACGCACTTCCTTCAGAAGACGACGGAGACGACGATGGCGATGTTGCGTTGGACAAGAATCCTCTTTCACCCCTCGACCACTCTGCTCCTGTGCCTCTCACCATCAAGTCGAAGAAGAGGTCAAATCCAAAGATCAGTACAGACGTTTCAGACAACGGTGAGGCCGCCCCTCTAAGCGCGGTGTCCACAGACTTTACGCTTGTTGGTGGTCCAGAATCGGCAACTGGGTCCAGGCCTGCGACACCCACTACTGCGTTCACTACCGGCACTGCAAGTCCCCCAGAGGCTGAAGGCGAGGACCTATCGCACGAAGAGCTGCTCTCGTATCGTAAGTCCTTACAAGGGTATTCACGACTCTCTTCTAACAACCCTGCGCAGAGTCTGGTATCATCGTCTTCCACGTCATTTCTGGTGACTTGGAGAAGAAGGGCCGCATCGAAGTTTTGGTTGACGATGGCTACTGGCCCTGTTTCAGCACTGAAAGGGCTCGCAGCCATAACGCCCAATGGGATTTCGTTGGCGAGGGATTCATGAAGGAGTCCGACTTTGGTCAGGTCTGGTTGCGTCTCAACGAAGCGGATGAAGGTGACAAGGATGCTATCGTCTGCGAGTGGAAGGGTCCCGCGAAGGACTTTTTGAAGGATACTTTGGTGCGTTGTCGACCCTCGGTGCTTGTATTGGCGCATTCACTTACGCGTCTATAGAGAGCCCCAGTAAAGTATAGTCTCCTCGACAGGAATGGCGATAGATCATCCTATGTCACCGTCGAGGCACGGTACATCCCAGTCCCTGTCACTTTGGAAGCCCGGGAAAGCGCCAACAGTAAGTGCGATGACTTGAGATGTTTAAACGAGCTGACTCCGGGTTAGACCAAGGCATTGTCCGCGTGGACCTTCTCGATGGGCATGACATCCGTGGTGTGGACCGTGGCGGCAAATCAGATCCGTTCGTCGTTTTTACTCTCAATGGCCAGAAGGTGTACAAGTCGGAGACGAAGAAGAAGACGCTCACGCCCGAGTGGGACGAATCCTTTGAAATGACAGTGGTATGTGATCGCCTTGGTACAGAAACTCTTCTCGACGCTTAGCTCTCGTGTAGCCCTCTCGCGTCGCTGCCGACTTCCAACTGGAGGTGTACGACTGGAACCAGATCGAAGCGGCCAAACTACTTGGTGTTGGCACCGTCGACTTGGCCAGTATTGAAGCCTTTGAAGCTACTGAAATCAAGGTCCCTCTGGCAACACCAAAGCATGGCGAGAAGGGCTATGTCAACCTGCGTCTGGTCTTCCGACCTGAAATCATTGCCAAGCAGAGACAGAAGACTTCGACCTTCAGCACTGCTGGTCGTGCCATGACACAAATCGGTGGCCTACCTGTATCTGCTGGCAAGGGCGTCTTCCATGGCGTCACTGGCGTCTTCAAAAAGGACAAGGACCGCAAATCTGACGACCTTGACGATGCCATTCCAGATGTTCCCACTGGACAGGCTTCTCACCTCGTTGGTGCACCTGGAGAAGCTTTGACCAGCGGTCTGACAGCTTTCCCTAACCTGGACAGTGCCGCTTCGAACGAGCCCGGCACCCTGAAGGTTACAGTCATTGACGCAAAAGATCTTGCTTCGTCCGACGTTAAACCATATGTGGTCGTGCGAGTGGGTGACAAGGAGCACAAGACGAAGCACGCAGGGAAGACCTCAACGCCAGAATGGTAAGAGGATATTCGTCACTTGACAAGTTGGAAACTTACATGGCACTAGGAACGAGTCATTCAAATTTTCAGCGTCTCGCCACCAACCCAAGATATATGTTACGATCTTCGACCACAAGACACTCGGGAAGGATAAGGAATTAGCGGATGGCGAAGCCGACGTAAGTTTCTAACTTCTCTTTTCAATGCTTCAGGTGAATGCTCAGTTTGTGCCCTTAGATCTGGAGACATATCAAGTCTGGGACAGGCACGTCCGCCGCAGACGTTGTTCTCGAACTAAGGCAAGGTGGCCTCCTTCGCCTGCGTCTTGAATTTGATGCGGCATCGCAAGAGGGGAGCAGCGGTGCATCTGTTGCATCCAGTGGGGACCATGGACATGGAATTTCGCGGCTTTCAGCAGTGAGCCCGTCGCGTTTTAGCCTTCATAGGAAGCGGGCCACCGACGACGATTGAGTGGTGGATTTTGTATTCTTAGCTTCTGGACTTTCTCTTCCAATTCGTTTACTCTACCTCAGTTCTTTTGTATGCTCACTTTATTGACCTTCTTTAGCACCCCGGTTGGAATCTCACTGTACCCGTTGCGTCGGTTCTCGCAATATCTCTCTTGCAAGCTCATCCAGGAAGATGTTCTTGCAAAAAGGTCAAATGGGCGTTCTCATTCGAGCGAAGTCGGGTTCATGGCACTTCTTGGAATGTGGTCTCGTCGAGCTACATCGCATGATTTTGGTTCATTGCTGCTGGATCGTCTACTAGTTCTCGATTTCCGACGAACTTGGGCCCATCTTCCTTGCTATCAAGTCAGCATTGCCCCTCTAAAGGTGAGTGATGGTTGCGTCATGAACAGGCCCAAAGTTGGTTCTGGTCGTGCAAGCGCAGCTGGGACAGTCGGTTCCGATCGTGGTGAGCGTTGGGTATGCTCCAACTGGGCAACCAGGGCACGAGTACGTGGGGCAAACCATCGACGTAGTTCCGGGAGCACAAGTGCAGGATGGGCAATTTGTGCCGATTGTGGTGAGAGTCGGGTATGATCCAGCTGAGCATCCTGGGCAAGAATAAGTGGGACAGGCCCTTGAAGTGGTGGTTCGAGGAGCGCATGCACAAGAGGGGCAGTTGGTCCCGATGGTGGTGAGCGTCGGGTACGACCCGGCTGAGCAGCCTGCGCACGAGTAGGTAGGGCAGACCCTCGGAGAGGTTGTGATAGGCGAGCAGACGCAAGAGGGGCATGCCGTCCCGATCGTTGTAACGCTGCATAGCGGAGCACCGCAGGAAAAGGTAGGACAAGGGAGCTTCGTGGTTGGGCTTGCCACAGGCGGTGTGGTGATGGTGATAGGACCTCCAGGCCGACACTGGTGGTACCCTACGGGCGTATGTCAGCAGAGATGAAGATGGCAGGTGCACTGGATGCGACTTACATTCGCTGAGAGCAACACAACTGCAGCCGCTTGCGCAGGCAGTAGTTCCCTCGAACCCTATTCCGCCGCCTAAAACAACATGCGCGTTAGAAGTTTGGATGGAAAGGACGATAGGAACAGCTTACATTGGCCCCAGACAGGGACTTCCTCAGCCATCGCACTGATGACTTGCAACCCAAGCAAGACAGTGGCAGTGAGTAGGCTCTTCATCTTAGTCTCAGGAATTTTTGTGGGGTAAGTTATGGTGAACAAATGCGATTGGTACCTTGACTTTTATGCCTACAACTGTCGGTCATCTGATGATGGAATTCCGTAAGAAAATATGCGGTGGCTTCTTCGAGGCTCAGCCGGCATAGATGCCACTTGGGGCGTGCTACCAATTGAGTTGATTCAACTGATAATAGCACCCGCGAAGTTCCATGTGCGCCTTGATTTTGGATATCGAGATCAGACCGAGGAGCCTACTTGGGATGTTTATACAAGGTATAACCGATAGTTGTAGCGAGGCCCTCTATGCACTGAGATGCATACTAGAGTTCCCTTGGTTTTAAACCTGCTCTCCACCTAGACGATATAAAGAAGTGTGGCAATCGTTTGCACGTTACGGGCCCGAAATAGACGCCCAGGCGCTCATCATTACACATACCCGACTGTGGCGCTGGAGGCGCTCGAACACTTCGTATCCGCACAGACGGCGACAGTCCCGGTGCGTACTCGGCTTGCATAGGGTCCAGCTATTGGGTTCGAGAAATTTCCCTGCATTCCCCAGAAACTTTTGAGGATAACGAGAATGGTAACGAAAATGCTTCAATGTGTCCTATCCGAAAACTGTCTCTCGGGAAGCAAGGGGTTCTTTTATCGAGGTGGAATCAATCCTAGGGTCCACCGCCTTCTTCTAAATTCCAGGGTAATTAGGTGGCGAGACGAGAGGTTATTCTTCTCAGGTCGAATTCGGTGCTCTTATAGTACTAAATTCGGTCTTAATGCAAACTGCTCGAGACGCATTCTCATCACGCTGATTACTGGGAAATGAATGGTATGATGCTTTCCTCCTCATTCTATCTTCCGTCTTATTTACCCGCCTTAGCCTATGCTGGATTGCATATAGGTAGTGTGCCCAACCTGCGTTGCCTCCAGCTCCAACTCGTGGTAGACGAAACCAAATGGGAGCCGCCAGTAATGGATACGAACCACGGTGGACCACTCGCTGCACTCGTTTGCGTACTTGACGCCATCCAGTCCTCAGGTTCCCTCCAGCTTGACGTACTTTTTGAAATCCCAGGTTCTCTCGACTGGCAGAATTGGCATTGGCAAGTCCTTGATAACGCTCTGGTTGCTTTTGCTGAAAGGCACTTCGGCGTCACCATTGATCTTTCGTATCGCCCACACCTCGTTCGGCTCCCTAATCCTTTCTCTTTGGACTTCGTACATCGCAGCCTTCGATGTGCTTCCACCTGCTCCCGTATAACTCTCTCGATTTAAAATTCTATTGTACATTTCCTTAGTGTCTCCCACACATCTTTTATTCAATTCCCTTGCTATCATATAACCACACGTTGCCCCTAGAAAAGCTTCAGTCGGGGCTTGTCCCCGGCGAGGAGGAAGGAATAGCTTGGTAATGGATCAAACTTGCGCATAACTCGAGGTAGAAGAGGCAGTCAGCAAGGCCGTGTGCGGTTTTCTTTGGTACTTCCCATACATCCCCCACTCAATACTTCTGACGGTCCCATTCGTCTGGCATACGGCCCTCGGCGCTCGTGGCAATGCTTAGTCACAGGGTTAGGTCACCGTCCCGTTTCGAATCTTATCCCCCCAGTTGTCTCTCGAATCTATGTTTTAAATTTGTCTAGACCTTCCTCCTTTTACTGTTTGATAGGTGGTACAGTTTTTTATTCCATTGTAAAATGTTGCCACGGGTCTCAAGAAGTAATCGAGCATCTAAATCGAGCATGCCATTTCCAGTCAACCCCGAGGTGGTACGAAGCTCATAGGGCTTAGAGGTGTGTGATGGTCGCCTCACCAGCAGGCGCGAAGTTTGCTTTAGTGCAGACACAGGTAGGGCAGGTCGTCCCAATCGTCGTGAGGCTGCACGACGGCGGACCGCACGAATACGTAGGGCAGGATCGTGTGGTTATTGGAGTCGGGGGCACGGTTGAGCAAACGCAGGTGGGGCAGGCCGTCGTCCCTCTCGTTACAATGGTGCACGATGGTGGACCGCACGAGTAGACAGCACAGGGACGCGTGATTGTCGGAGTGACCACCGGCGGAGTGGTGATAGTGGGCACAGGCGGTGTAGTAACTGGACCTCCAGGACGACACTGGTGATACCCTGCGGCTGCTTGTTAACAGGGAAGGAGACGAGGGGGTCGTCGGGGGTTATAGCGTACATTCGCTGAGGATTTCACATCTTGAGCCACTTGTGCAGATGGTGGAACCTTCAAAGCCAATTCCGCCACCTTCGTCGTGTGCATTAGTTGTAAACTTGGCAGAACTATGTACTTAGAGCGGCTCACATTGACCCCACACAGGAACCTCTTGCGCTGTAGCTCTGATGGTTTGCAGCCCGAGCAAAAAAGCAATGCAGAGCAAAAACTTCATCCTAGTGCAGCTTCGAGCAGTATGAAGGCGGGTTGAGAGTCAAAGGGGAGCCTTGAAATGCACATCTGCAACTTTTATATATCGAAGGTAACGCTATCTGGCATCCTGTGCCTCGTGTCTCTCCATAAGAAGGTACCTCAGCTAGTTCAAATGCACGGTTGTAAAAACGCCGCCTTCGACGTGTCAATATATCTGGGAATAGCATGAATGGACTTCCATGTAGACTTGATTTTGTATATCATGCCCAGGAGAAGGCATGTTTATACGAGGTATGACCGAGGATTTAATAGCCTCAATCTAGTGCTTGGGCCTATCCCAAAGGTTCCCTTGCATTTTTCTTGCAACACCCCTTCGTCCTGCACCTCATGATGCAACAAGGTGTGTCAATCGTCGGGCCATGACACATTTACAGCTGGCCAATTGAAAGGGAATATGAAATAGACGCCCAGGCGCATATTGATAGAACCACATGATTGGGACGACACTGAAACGATACAATACTTCTTGTCCAGGCCTATTTCAAGTGTTTGCGAGGCAAACGATATTATGTTGCGATAAGTTCAATTCTTGTTCACTGCCTCAGAATTCAAGACCCATGGGAAAAGTCAGACAGGCCAAACTTCTCTGATGGAAAGCGTCGATCCTTGGAAATAGTAAATGGATTCCTTGTGCCAGTGCGGCATACCTCACAGGTCGTGAGCCTTGAGTTTGGGCTCTTTTTGTCTAGTCCGTGTCGATCAGCTTTTCACATCACAGTTCTGACAACGAATCCTGGTAGAGGGATGTTGGGATTGCTACAAATACAGTGTGCCATGGGCGGTGAAGTAGATATTGAAAGGTCCGTTCACGATGTCCCAAAGGGGTGGAACTGATTCCCTCTAGGAGAAGTCTGATCGACTAAAGCTGCTAAACGGGAGCAGCATTACAGGTAATGAAGGAATGAAGGATATATGTACAGTGGTAGAGTCCCGGTGGCAATCACGACTTGAGCATAAAGATGCCCACCACAGCCGCTGCAGCACACAGCCAGACTTGCACCCACGCGCCCACATCCCAAATGAGCCTCTTCTTGAACTGTTTCTTCTGCAGCGCCCGCTCCTTCCTCTGGAGCAGCTCATCATGGACAGCTCTGGCGCTCTGCGGGTGCAGCCCGTTCGCGTTCGAGGACTGAGCATTCACCATGGGTGTCCTAGGAATGACGATGGAAAGTGGGCGCCTGAAAAAGTGGACTGAGATGTGGAGGAATGCCGGTACGAAGTATGTGCTTGTAAGTGTGAGGACCATCAGAGCAATGTTTAGAGGGGTGAAGATGTGTTCAAGGAGGGACGAGCGGACGAATCCTAGCAGGAGTGAAAGGGCGAGGATGAGGAGAGAGGTGATGGTGCGTGAAGCTGCCGCTGTTCGACCAACCCGGAGGGGAAGCGGTGGGACGGACAAGATAGCTTGAGGGACCCCCAAGAGGAGAGTCGCCGAGGAGAAGCATGCAAGCGCAACCTGCACGCCTTCTGGTGTCGGCTTTGGACGCAGGACGTCTGGAAGTGTTGTCGAGTGGTGGTGAGGGTTCTGTGAACCAAGCTGAGCGGACTGAATACATGTCATTGTTTGAGGTGAAGGAGGACTTACTGGAGCAGGGGTATTAGGGTTGGCAGATAGAATGACTAGAGGAAGGATGAATATGAAAGCCAAAAAGGTCGTGACCGACGCGAGGACGCGGAACGATCGATGCTTTGGCGTTTTTACCACAGTAGCCCTCACTTTAAGATTGGCCTTGCTCTTGAGCGAGGCATAGAGGGGAAGCGTGGCTGTCGTGGTGAATGTGAAGCCAATGGTGACTGAGAGGTATTACATTAGGCATTGTTGCTTTCATACGGGAAGGGTCACTTACATATAGCCTTCCAAGTGGAGGGAGAATGAAGCCACCCTTCTTGATGCGGCAAAAGGCCCTTGGTATGTGCATAGCACGCACACGAGAACCAGATGAGATAGGACAGGATGGAAAGCCAAGTGGCAGAGATAATCCGTCTCGACGCCAGAGATTGGGCAGTTGACAGATAGACAATTAGCACAGCCAGCACCAGGCAGATGGCAACGCGGTAGATGAGGTCAGGTATGAGAGGAAACAGGTTATTAGAAGATTCTACGGTCCGAGAACTCAGTGAGTAACGGGATTCCAAAGGAAGGGCACCAGGCTCACCGTGTATATAAGCGATTGCAAGGACCGAATTCACAAGAGCCGTGCTTATCTTGACGGTCTTACGAATGATGCGCCTTTGCCGTTCCTTTCCCCTTGCTTTCGCAAAGGTATCACAGACCAACTCCATAACATCTGGCTTGCGCATGTACCGTGCCAGCAGGTACCATAGCTGCCTCGAGAATGCTGAGAGGATGGTGAAGCCGAAGAGTGCGGGGAGACTGTATTTGACGGGTATTGATTCCGCACTCGAGAGAATACTGAGAGCACCCAATTTGAGGTATGGCGAGAGGAGATATACAAAGACTGATAGAGGTGGTAGGGGTGGTATGGATGTCCTCTTGACCTCGTATACAGGGCTTACGATGTCATCTTCCCCGCCTTCGTCGTCGGACATGTCGAATTGTTCCTCCAGTCCTTCCTCTTCATCTTCATGAACTAAGATGAGAGCGGCTGACGAGTCCAACGCTGAGTGCTCTGGAGATGGTGGCGTATCGTCCGACGCTACAGAGCTAGTCGATAGCCTGCGCTGCTGCCTGCGAGTTTCTTCGAACAGACTGTCATCGTCTTCTGAAAGGTCCAACGGGGCAGGCCTATGGCTTCGAGCATTGTCCGAAGACTTCGTCCTCTGATTAGATGCCACTACGGCTGCGATTGTAGATGTCGTAGCCATCGTCCGCAGCGATGGGCATGAGGTATTGAGCAGAAGCGAACGAAGACCCTTGGCAGCTTGGTCAGGATGCGCACGCCTAGGCACGAAATGAATGGCCTTCGGATTCAAATACGAACAAACTCTCAAACAAGGTACCGGCGGGCGGTGGCTCCGAGTGCTTACGCTCTTCAGCTTAGACTACAGTTACAGAACTATGAAGCAGGCGGAAGTGCTAACCTTTGGCTCCCTGTTCGAGCTTGCGAGCTTGAATGGTGCCTATCTCATCGCCTGGGCCTGGGTTTTCGGGATGTGTGCGTTGATCATCGTGTTTCCTCATGTGGCGCACATCGAGCTAATGCATTTTGTGCACTAGCTGTCTGGATATCCTTCTTCCAAGGTTCGTTTGCTTTCTGTATCTGCAGTAAACTCTCTGACCGCCCTTTGTAGGATTCATCTCATTCCGAGCCCTTCGTGAGTGTCTATGCTCACCTTTGATCGGTTTATAGGGGCTAAACCACTCGCAACAGCCCGCCACCAATTTGGCAACCTTCAGCACAAGACATTCCCCGTCTACTTTGGTCTTTCGATAATCTTGACCTCAGGGCTGCTCGGGGGATGGGTGTATAAGAACCCTGAGCTCCTATCAAGCCTCACCTACGTTCGTCGTGCGGATGTCGCCCAAGCTTATGCTTTGGGCACAACCCTCCTTGGCCAGGCTTCGAACCACTTCGTCTTTAGGCCTATGGCGACCAAGTAAGTGATAGAGCGCGCATAACCGTTTCGTAGTTCTGATCATGGGTACCAGGATCATGTTCCAGCGTCATAAATTGGAAAAGGACGAAGGTGTCGATTACAAGAATCCCAAGGTAGGCCGTGTGATGTTGTGGCATCCAAAGCGCGTTAGTGACCCTTTTTGACCTTCAGGCTTCGCCGGAGATGAAGGAGTTGAGCAAGAAGTTCGGTATGCTTCACGGTGTCAGTTCCTTGATCAATCTCTTCGCCATCATTGCCCTTGCTTTCCATGGTTTGTCGATTGCAAACGGCTTTTGAGTAATCCCTCTGTAGGTAAAATACTGTCTTGCCTGTCCCATAGTAGCGCTTTCGAATCATTGAATATGGAGTACTCTACAACATGATATCGTCAGGGAAAACATAGAGAAGGGC
>JAHBOF010000224.1:0-135607 GCA_020736565.1 Coprinopsis sp. MPI-PUGE-AT-0042 | reverse complement strand
ATATCCTCGTACTGCCACAAGCAATCCACGCCCTTGATCACCTTCATCATCATCTCTGTGGCGACCTTTGGCCCTTTGCTCGCGCCTGCATGCCCGCATCTCTGTATCTTATGCTCTCCTGCCCTGTAATGTACAATAACTTTTCATATGTTAGGCATTTGGTGCCTTTGGGTACAGGCGAATGAAAGAAAGAAGTAGAATACGTCTGGTAAGCTTATACTCAAGGTAGCACAGAGACCTGACGGCTTTGACCTCAAGCGAGATATGCCCCCGCCAAGTCGGCATTGCGCCATATGCTCGTGTCAGCCTGAAGCTGCTAGATATGGGAACCACTCGCCCTCTGCCGATTTTCATGGGCTGGTAGACCTTGCCACCAGCTTCTCAGTGGTGGGGTGGAAGCACATGCTTAACGATCACGATTCCACAGCTCTACCCCTGTCGATCTCTACCCACACGCTAAATTGAATAGATCGATCTGGATCTTGATTTTCTCGCATCCCACCTCCGTTGGATCTTCTTCTGTGTTATTTCCGAAAACCTGATGCTGCATAAAATGCGTCTATGTGTTGGCTGGATCCGAGGCGCAGAACGATGCGGATGTATAGAGCCCTCAGGAGGGGCCCTACGTCAGCAGGTAGCACCTTTGGTACGTTTACTTTTTGCATCTGTGTATGTACACTCAAATCAGCTGGTATCAGCACAGGGTTGGTCTCGTATTCCACCTGAGCTACATGATCTTGTCTTGCACAATTTGGCATTGGGTGATCTGGAAAACCTCTCCCGAGTCTTCCCTGACTTGTCGCAGAGGCATCTTGTTCGTCGAGTATCCACTCTACTTGATGACTTTCATCTAGAATATCACGCCACCATGCACTTCATGCAGCGAACCCATTCACGGTTGACAGGACTGGCTGTTCTTGAAGTAGTTTACCCTACAGGCTTCCGTCCTTTTATTCTTGAGTTCGTTGTGGGGTCCAGATACCACGATGAAGCCGAAAGGTATATCGTCTCTATGGGCTACTCGACTGTGAGCCAGGAAGACCAGATGGAGGCTTGTCAAATACTTGACCCATCAGCCTCGCCAGCTAGCATATTGACATCGTCTCATGATCCTACCGTATACCTTCCTCATAGGTCTATCCAAAGGATTGTCAACCTGACCCATAGTATTCATGGCTCGCGTGTAAAACTCATTTACAGTAACAGCCACTGCTCTCTTCCACCAGTGCTCACGTTCTCTACTACACTAGTCATGAACTGGATTACTCACGATAGTATCTGCTGCGCGTATCCAGGTCTCACTCTTCATGGCCAAGGTATGCACTATCTGCCAAAATCTTGGATATTTCGAATAAGTATGTTGTAGGCTACAAAAATACACTTCCCTGGTGGACGCACACGCAAACAGAGAAAACACTGGATTACATGAGAAGCTGGGGCTTTCGCGTTATCGATAGTTGTACTCAATTCGCGCAGCACACACGAACGGCCTGCAACTCTGCAAAACGCAAGGTGGGGGATCCGCCCTTGAAACGCTTACGTGTCCCAGCGTACTGTCAGCGAAGGGTTCGCTACCTGAGCGATGGCCTAGCCATGATTATAGCCATCAATCGACCATTGCATGAGACCTGGCACTGGGGCATCGATGACGATCAGGTTACATGGACCTTGTGTCGTCGTTCCCAAGGCACAGAGCGTTGCAAGACAAGAAAAAGGCATGGAGAGATTGCTGGAGCTCATCTTGGCAGCGTTTCCGACGGTTGTTGTTCATTTGATCACCTTAATTCGAGATGATTGGCCCGAACGCGAACAACTGCGACCCAAATAGCTCCATGTTCCTTGTCTATGCTACTACATAATACACATGTATCGTAGGTCCGGCGTATGCAATGGTCATCCTTGGTATAATTTACCAGGAGTTCTGATACACACGCGTTGTCTTTCTGTAAGCCAGCGTTGGCGACTGTACGAATACCAGCATGATTTGTAACGCCTTAGAAAGGATGGAGGAGCTTCTCAGATGCTCTAGATGGAGATACCAACCGGCATATGTTTCTTTTCCAAGGCTTTGTGAGCCTTCTTTAGACCCGCCAGACCACACACCCTCCAACATGATTTCCGATGTCCCTAGAGGATGCAACCCGCGCAACGCGGACTTGTACCTTGAATTACGATCCATTCTGTCATCACGCACCACGATGTCACCGAAGCCGGAAACAATAGGCAAACGGAAGATTTAGCGATTTGAGATCTATCGTCCAGCAAGAACTTCAACTTTGCATAATAGCTGAACAGAAGCCGCCGCGTCGTTGATATAGGAGAGGGCCCAGGGTCGTGTCTGAGACACATGGAGTTAATCACTTCAAAAGGATCGACACCTTTTTATTTTATTTATTTTCTTACCTATATCTTGTGTGAGCTTCCAGGAAACTAGCCTCAGCCAGTGCACACCTTCTGTCCACCCATCTGTCTCACCTTCTGCCTGAACAGCGCTTTCCCCCTTCCTTGCACAATGACGTCCCTATTCAGACGCCTTCCCTTTGAACTTTTGAGCCTGATATTCGAGGGAGCATGCTCGGAAGAGAAGATCAATTTGGGAGTCTTGAATCTGAGCGCTCGATTAACCATCCTGCAGCTTCAACAGGTTTGCCTTCGGTGGAGAACCTTATCTCTCGAGCTTCGCCATTTATTCAACTGGGATGTGTGTCTTTCATTTGAAATGCAGCCAGAGCCTCGGTGGACACCCAAGGACGCAAGGGTGTGGGCGACACGGTTGAGGTCGCTCCTCCAACAGAGTACTTCGACCTTTCGTTTTCAGCTGTCGTCCGTCGATGAGGTTGAGAAAATCAAATCCCTCACCCATGTGCTGCATGTACTTACCAGCGAAAGCCATCGCTGGACTAACGCGGTCTTTGGGTTTCCAATCGACATGGGGGGAAACCCTAGTATCACGGCCAGGAAGCTCGTTGGATTGACTTGCCACGGCTACATCCCGTTCGATATACACGCCACCAATCTTCGCTCCTTAAGCCTAGTCAACGTCTATCATCCTTGCCTCCATATGTCGTCTTCGTGGAGAGGGATAACCCACCTCCAGATTTACTACGAATACATGGTCGTGGACATGGACGAGCTTTACTTGCTGCTCGAGGTCACTCAGATGCTACAGAGCTTCTCATGCACTGTGCGGTTGCGCAATCCCGGAATTTTCCACCCCGCAGGGCTTATGCTGTGGAATTTGCATCACTTCCGTTTAGTGGACTACCGCGGAGAGACGACTGCAAGTGGGATGTTTGATTGGCTTCGCACACCGTCCTTGAAGAGCATGGAGTATGTGTGTCTACTACCTATGGCACCATGGAGTGGTGTTGAAATAGAGCTGTATGTTTTTCAACTCGACGACTTCCTCTCCACAGCACCCCAATTAGCAACCGCCACCTTCTGCGCCTTCTGCCACACAGATTTGGCACTAGTCCGCATTAACGAAACAGACATCACACTCTATTCAATTGAAAAGCCTCCCCTCTTCCTTAATGAAGAAGAAAGAATGCTTGAAGATATGTACCAGTGGTTCCGACGCCTGAAGCGGATCACAGCTTGGTCAAGCAAGCAATGGCGGTATGTATCGGGGCACGAGTTCTTTCCTGCAATGTTTGACAGAATGCCACTGGAAACCGGTACCTGCTCCTTCCTCGTTGAGCAGTACTGTCTTGACGACGATAGCTTTTTGGGTTTCTTGTCACAATTAATTGGTTTCGTAGATGGCGGAGACGCTATCGCGGGGTGGTTGCCAACGTTTCGCTATAGCAGGATTTTAAGAGATAAACTACCTACACTTTACGGCTTCTGACAATGGGGACGTCATAGGCGCTTGGTTGACTATGGCTGTCCTTTCTTGCCACTGCAATACCTTCAGTTCTACCCATTCGCTCTGGACTCGATGTATATCATACATGATGTGCGGAATCCAATGTGAATAGCTATCGTCTGTCCGCTGCATGCGAGATCACCATACGCTACTTGAAGATCGGACTCTGATGACTCTGCCTCTCCCTCTCGTCTCATGTTCCCGCCAGCGAAGCAAGGCGTGGCTTGGCTGTCGGTGGAAACGTTACAATGCTCAAGAAATGAGGGCCTCTCGGCGGTATCTACTATTTGTCACTCTTGCCTCTGACAGTTGCGTAGCTGTGTTGCTAGTTTTACTCAGATGTGATATAGCTTGAATCCGAGAAAAATGATGATTTATTTGAACTCAAGGCAAAATGCCCTTCATCTCTGCCCCGGAATATCGACGGACCCTTGCTGCCCGCATCGGCGGCGATCTTATCTCGGAGTTCCGTCGACCGTTCGAACCTTCCACGAAAGAAAAAAAGGGGGCACCTCTCCTTTTCTACCCAGACTCACTAGGGATCCTTATACCTTTGCCACAGGCTTCCGCTTCACTGACAAAAGCATTATGATTGAAGCACAGAGCCTACTAAGGTGTGATCCGCCTGTTGATGATCGATGATGCCTGTTCCAGGTTGGTCTCGGCGCCAAGCAATTGACGCGTACCGCATGAACCTTTTACTTCTTCTGGTTGAGATGATTGATACGCACGATGCGCCATCTTCTGTTCCAACTGGATGTTCAGGCTCTCCTTCTACGGGCGATATCTCTGTCTCAAAACGCAGTCTGGCGGGGCCAACAGATATATATAACGAAGGTAAAGGAGAGGTTTCGAACTTTGGGTCAGACGAGGATGTATCCAAATCAGTCTTGTTCGGCAAACGAAGCCATCCACGGACCCTTGTTCATATCCACACCAATAGCCAAGGCTCGGGTCACAAGAACTACGCCGACCAGTAATACTCATCTTCACCAACCCTAGCTATGCTTCAGGCTTGCTTTATCAGTGCAATGGCATCCAGGACCTACGACGACCTCTCCAGAGACGTTTGAATTCGTCGGGAATGGCTATGTCCGTACGCGTGCTCGAGAAAAAGCGAAGGCACGCTAGCGCTTTCAAAACTTTCTAAGTGCGCCTAGCATTGCCTCGAATAGCCAAATCTCTGACCTGCCACATAGGTTTCTTCCATAAATTCCCATCTCTTTCCTGGACTGGTTGCGAAGTGCCACTGCTTTAGACTGAGACTTCCGGGGGACCGACGAGAGGAAATGAGTGCCAATACGTCAAACCTTGGTCAATAGGACCAATTGCTGTGGACGGGCTTGTATTTCAGACCATGCGAAACCCTGTCTAGGAACAAATGGCGTGATTTGGCGACACCCAAGTTTTCGATTGGGCTCTCTGGCTGGTAGTAGGTACGTATAACTATTTTCAAACCCCGTCTCACCTAGCGTGTTCTGCCTGATAAGCCACGTATGTCACCGCAGTCCGTCCTGAAAGCCACTTGCTGAAAGGGGTTCATGCAGAACCCTGGTAGGCACCTACATCTCTTGAGGACACTACGATCCAGGTAAGTCTGGTCCTGTCATATCCCGCCATGGATGGTCCTCACAGCTCCTCTTGCAGCAGGTGGTCAAAATACTTAACTCCCGGGTGGGTCGGGTGGAAGCCGTTATCGTGGTCGACTTTGAGAGGCGGGCGGAACCACAAGGGCAGGTAAGTTCACAACGCCGTACACCTTATACCTCACCTCTGGCCGTCTTTTCTTGATCGGTAGTGATGATTTCACGATGACAATGGCTCGATGCATGGACCTCTGTCCGCAGAAGGTACGTATATCGAACTCATATCTAAAGCGCCTCACAACTCAACTGTTCACTACTCTCTAGCACACATGCAGAACCTATCGCTCAGCCGCCCATACTACAAGTCAGATTTGGAAGCCAAAGGGGGTTCTTTGAGCTCGGGATCAGCGCACAGTACACGTAAGCGAGCGAGCCAAATGGCAGGGTAACGAAGCTGGGAGGTGAGTAGGAATCGCCCCCCTCTTCCTCGCTCGGTTAATCAAGACGCCGACAGTTGCTCTTATAATACGCCATCATCGCGTCTCTTCCAGGATGATTTCGGATTGCACCCATTGCCAACCTCTCAATTCTTAAGGTAAACAGTGCGCGCAAGCCATCTGCTCAAACCTTAAACCGCGCAAAATCCGACGTAAACTCAATCATCCTTAACCTGTCCCCATCGTTTCGTTTCGAGCACCACCATAAAATGGACTATGCAATGACAATATTACGGTATAACTAAATTGACGACTACACCTCTATTTCACCTTCATCAATTTCGACCTTCTCGGTCCTCACCTCCTTTTCTTTCTACCGACATCTCGTTCTCGTTACGAACCCTAAAGCTGACGAGCCAACCTTACAGATATCATTAAACTGGCAGGGGAGCACGCCACGATAACATTACCGTTCTCCCGCATTTCTACAGGAAGTGCTGTCCTCGACTATCGTTATGATTCCTGGATCTGTAACCTGCTTTCTTTGTACACAGTGTGGTAAAATGGACAAGAAGTGGTCGCTAGAGTTCAACGACAGCGTCGATTCTGACTGCGGTCCACTGGGCGGCTATCGGATGTGGAGAAATAGTTTCAAGTGACCGACTAGGTGTGTTCACTGACTTTCCTCATCGCCTCGTCTACACCCCGACGTTGGGGAGGTGGAGCTATCCGGGTTACCGGGAACATGAATGTACGCTGCCGAAGAACCAAACATATTAAAAACATAGCGGGAAGTACACTGAGAAACTAACGCAAAACTACATAACACGCAGGGTGAACTACATTTGCATTGCATTAACATCGACCTGACCCGGGCATGGTTGAACAACAAAATTGACTGAGCTATCGCCTGTCTGCCACGAAGCACTGATTTTCAAATTTCTTGACGCAGTGACCCGAACACTCAAACCGTTGCCCCTACTTGACTGCGTCTCAGCATGAAACCAATGAGACTTTGACAATGGTTCATTGATCTGTGCAGTAGCGTTGTTGGCAGCAGGGGGGTTGGGAGCTGGGACTCGGATCGACGGCCCATTACCAAGAGGAAGGTTCGAGTCCGGAATAGCATGCGCAGCGGAAGGATACAAGGTATCCGAACCAGCGTTGGGAAGAGTGTTCATGAGGTTGGGGACAGTCTGCGTTCCGCCGTTGGGCCACCTCTGCTCCTGATAGGCGCTTTCAGAGTCCGTGTCGGACCCCGTCTCGCTGTCCGAGCTCATGTAAAAAGTCGGCAAATTGCATTGAACGAAGTCTGAGAACTGCTTCCCACCGCCCGAGTGAGCTGGCGCCAAAGAATGGTTGGCATCGTCTTCTGCTGCAAATGTTGCCGCACGTCCGTCAGGTGAAAAGTGACCTATGGCTCGATTGTAAGACGACGCAATGTGCCTGGTACAAGATCATTACCTAGCGGGCTATCGCACAGGGGACGTCAGACATGGTCCTTACTCAAAAAAGGGCCAATCTTACTTTTCATTGTATCCTTCAGGGGAGAAGGGGGGTAGAGCCATCATCGACGCCATTGGTGAGTATGGTAAATGGGCAATGACAGGCAGAGATTTTATATCTTTGTTCACGTACTCGCACCCCTCACGAAACCCACCTGACCGCATCGAGTCGGTTCAGGAGGGAGATCGTAATAGAGGTCGCGATCGATGCATGGTACACCTGACCAGAGACTGCACTTGCCTACCCATGCTCCAGATCCCAACCGCATTCTGCAAAGCATTGACTTCCCCTTATGGAGTTTGAGGTGAGCCTTTCCGGCCACGGGCTCTCTACGGGACATTTAGGTACCTTTACACTGGTAAATGTGTCCGAGTGGAGTCTATCCCTTTTGATACTGATTTCTTCGGAGGTTGGTGGTTTATATCTTTACCCTTTCGATCTAATCGCGATTGTCCTACTTCATAATCCGGCGGCTTTCCTTGGTCTGGGAACAATTCACACACGCCTACATGCCCCTGTCAATTAATTTGCTCCATCCAGTACAAATACCATACAGCAGAAATGGGCTTGACTTACCCAATGACTTCTCTGCGTCAATGGGATCGATTCCCTTTCCTGGAATGCTCATGGGATCGACAGAAGGACCAGTTACAAATGCAAGAGAATGACCTACCCCTACAACAAATACGAGAACACTACCGGTTCCATTCAACTCATCGCCGGTTGGAAGACATTGTGCCTAAGATTCGGGACCCCAACTACACTGTAATATGTGTCGATTTCGCTCGTATTCTGGAGATATCAAATAATTGGACGATCAAGCAACTGATACAGCTCGCAAGGATACATAGAATCGCGGCGTCAGCAAGATGCTCTAAGAGTGACATTTTGAGGCGGTTGGGCAAACATACGTGTGCATGTGGCTCTGTGTATACGGTTCTAAGGTACACACGGCGCCAAAGAAGAGGCCAACCCTGTCGAGCATCCCCGTCTCATACGCGACGGAGGTCATTACCGCCGCTACTCGATTCAGAGCCTCTTGGGGCAAGCTCCACAACTGCTTCCCATCCTCCACTTTTGGGCAATGGAAATGAGTCAATGGCGCTGAAACAGACCGCTATCATGAGCCAGAGTGCGACATATTGTAGCCATACGCAAGTCAAAGAACTGATATCTTTCGCAGCTATTCCGTGCATCAATATACAAGAGTCAGACGTGATAGAGAAGGTTATCTCTGTCGAAGAGCTGAACACGATGTTTGAGGCTGCTGATGCTTCCCTATCACAGCGCATGCTTCCCAAGCATGCGAAGCCTGGGGATATTGTGGTCGACATCCCGCTCAAGCAACTGTTGTATTGTTTCAGGTTCTTCAAGATCAGCATGATGGAACGCCTCTGCATCTGGCACGGGATAAGTCTTGTGGGCACTGCTTGCATATCAGAGAAACTATCGAATCACGAATGCAACTGCCAACCAGTCTATGTTTTGTTCTCACTGTTGCCTCATCCACGCTCCAATGTTGGGGAAAGATTTGTGCAGGCCACTCTAGACTTCGATGCAAGTGCAACCAGCTTCGAAGAATCTCAAAAAAAAATATCGTACAGTGGTCCAACAAAAAGGCGCGGTGTATTGGCACATAACGACGATCCCGAAAGCGACATTGAGAGTTCGGACGGCGACACTGATCTCGCCGAAGGGATAGGTCATAGTACCGCCAACAACGTCGTTGCTGAGACCGAAACCAATTACGATCCCTTTCTGTATCACGAGCATATGGATCAACTCAAGCAAGAGATTATACGGGAATGGGAGTCACGATGCTCCTGGGACCGAATGAGGCCTGTAGTTTGCGCTATATGTGACAAACGACTGAGAGCGTTTGAGGTAGTAAGCACCCACGCCGATCAAGTTGACCTTCGGCTAGTGGCCAATCCTGATCTACCCTCACATCTGCAACCTCGAAGCTACAACCTCGAAGCATATGATGGCGCAATTCTATCCCCCGCTGGTATGGATAATCAAATGTCAAAAGGGAGATTAAATGTATGCCTCGACTGCAAGCAATCATTGGATAAAAGCCAGATGCCCAGGTTTGCACTTGCAAATTGGCTATACTATGCTAAAGAACAATTGCCGGAAAAAGTGAAGCATGCCTTAGAAGAATCCACCGTATTCGATTGAGCGCTCTTCTCAAGGGTGCGCACCAACAGTATCTCTTGTCGCTACACCGTGCCTAGAAATGAAGAGGAAACCGCCTTACTTGATTCTTCGGTCTTCAGGACGCGAAGAGGCATGAAAGGCAACATTGTGGTCTGCCCGCTGGATGTCATACGGGTGAATGAAGTTCTTCCCCCAGGGCCGGAGCTTATAGAAGACACTCTTTGTGTGATATGTGTAGGGGACAAGGAGCCAACTCGCTCGACGGTTGAGAAGTTTCACCCTGTTCTTGTCCGAAAGAGCCGTGTAAAGCATGTCATCGAGTTTCTCTTAGAACACAATCCTCACTACGGTATCGTCTCTGGATTTCGGGGATACGACGAGGAGAAGCTCAATGGACTCTTCCAAGGCAATCACGACACAGGGCTACTGGAAGCAGCCAAGATAGGCTTCCTCGAAAGGTCGAAGTGCATGGATAATGCCAGTGCTGGTCTACCAGCTTCGGAGTTTGAAGAATCCGATAGCATTGAAGGACTCCTGTTAGAAAACGTTGGGTTCACACTTGGGGATGAGACACCTTTGAGCTATCTGAAAATGAAAATGACAGCTCTGGAGAGATGCCTGGCCGGCAAGAAGTTCCTCATGTCCAGGAAGGGGTCAGACATGGTCCCGGATTTTGATAACCCGTACCTACTAACATGGGCTTTTCCTCACTTGGACCCATGGGGCATTGGAGGCTTTAGACACCCACTCAGGAAGCGGTCCATTTCCCCTGAAGAGCAAGTGGGCCATCTCCTGCAGGTGAACGACCTGGCTTTCCAACGGGACCCTGAATTCGCACTCATGTTTTACAACATCTTCCGAAAGAAGATGGTCAGCTCAACGCTGTGCTTCGCGGTCGATCTTGGCTCGTACACCGACACTGTTCGAGATATGCTATCTTTAGACCTCACTGAAGTTACCCGGCTGGCTGAACTGTATGAGAGTGATCCTTTTTATAACGCCGCATTGCCTGGTGAAAAGAAAATAACAAAGATCCTAGCAAAGCTAGCGCCTGTAGTGAAGAAGGTACCAGGGAGTACAGGGTACAAAATTTGTCGGCGGAATGAAATAAGGGCTCTCATAAACCGACGAGGCTCCCCCACTCTTTTCATTACTTTGAACCCCTCTGATATCCATAACCCACTGGTACGAGCATACTCCGGTGACCTTGGCGCTGGGGCAGACTGGGGCATACTTTCCGGACACGAACTCTCCAGTTGGAGGCGAATGATGTTGGCTGCTGATAATCCAGCAGCGTGCGCAAAGTTCTTCGACTTCATGATTCAAGGGTTCATCGATGTCATCTTGCGGTTCAAACGTGGTGTTGGTCTGTATGGGGAATGCATTGCATATTATGGAATGGTGGAAGCCCAAGGCAGAGGGACGCTCCATTGCCATATGTTGGTGTGGCTTCGAGGGCACCCTTCTCCCGGAGAGCTTCGAGAAAAGCTACTGTCGGGGGATGGTACCTACAACAACAAGGTAATTAACTGGGTACAGGAGCATATGAGATCGGATTTCATAGGGGCTTCCGCTCCAAAAGCATCGGCATCACAGTCACGCAAGGTACTTCGCCAAATGTTAGGAAACGGGGTCCATCCTGGAACTCAGATACCGTCATTGGAATTTGCAAAAGAGGATGAAACATGGCCTCATTACGAAGCCATTGTAAATCAACTTCTTATCGAGTACAACTGGCACGAACACACGGACTCCTGCTGGAAATATCTATCTCGTGGGCAAAAGAGGGGTCCTGGAAATTGTCGACTTGGTATGGACGGGTCCATACGCCCTGTCACCACAGTCGATCAGAAGACGGGAGAAATCTCTATTCGAAGACTGAATCCTCGAATGACACTCTTCACCGACCTGGTGACTTACTTGATGAGGTGCAACATGGACATCAAGTATATAGGATCGGGGCAGGCGGCAAAAGTGTTTCTGTATTATGTCACTGACTACATAACCAAACCATCACTAACAATGCATGCCGGGTTAACAGCCCTGTGCTATGCCATCAAGCAAGCGACGAAGAAGGCCGAGTCACACGATGGGGTTGGATCTCTGATGCAAACGCAAATGATTGGCGCGGTCAACGCGATGCTCTCGAGGGCAGAGATATCAAGTCAGCAGGTTATGTCGTATTTTGTCGGGGGGGGAGACCATTACACCAGTGATGTGTTCCAAAACTATAACTGGAGTGACATAAGGCGCTATGCGGTCCATACCGCATCAGTCGAATCGTCGGATGGTCCCCCCGAATTAGAAGGCAGCTCCGCCCTGCTGTCTGCAGATGGTGGACAACTTACAGTTTCCAACCAGCTGATGGATTATATCTACAGAGGAGACGTCGATCCGCTTAGCCAAATGTGCCTCTACGATTTCATCTCCAAGACCAAAAAATGTCGGATATGGCAGCGCTCAGGCGGGGTTGATGTCAAGGCGCCGAACTGTATCCCGTTTGAAAGCGCCAACCATCCTCAGAGACTAACACACGGTCTCAAGATAAGATGGAAGGACGTCGTCCCAGTCTTACTAGGACCCTCGCTAGGGAAATTGACTGCTGATGATCCCACGAATGGCGCCCAGGATATGCTCATACTATTCAAACCATGGAGAAATGGCAAGGATCTCAAACATTCATCCCAAAGCTGGGTAGAGGCGTACGAGGATTGGCGCCCTAGGCTCAATGAAACTCAAAAAAGGATTATACGCAATATGACTGTGCTATCGGAAGGAAAGGATGCCAGGAGCCAATATCCCCGAGGCAGCAAAGACCAGGAGGACTCGGTGCTTGGAGATCTAGTAAGCAGATTAGTTGAATCAGGCGACTTCACCGAGGACCATAACGTTTTCAAAGAGCTAGTTGAAGCCATGTCAAGCGAAGATCAAGAGTGGGACATTGGTTTCAAGAATGTCTTTGGGAGAGAGTGCGCCAGAATTTTCGACAGGTGCCTTCCTTCCGTCACGAGAGAGTCTCGAACAATCATCGAAGATTGCAGGAACGACTCTGAGCGGAAGGCCAAGCACAAAGAGGAAATGCTTGCACTGACCGCCAAGACACAGGCATGGGCTCCTTTGCCATTGCAAGAACGCTGTAACATCTACCGGGATGAAGACACTTTTGTGCCGGAGACAACGACGAAGCCTGGCGCCATGATACGAGATCTTACTACTAGCGCTAATCCGTTCGGGTTTGGAACCGTTGCGCCTAGCCGCGTACGCCGCGCAAAAGTACAGGAAATCATCCAAGAATTTGGATTGGAGGGAAACGATGAGCAACTGCGAGCATTTACTATCATCTCAGAACATGCATTGAGGGGGGGACGCCAGTTAATGATGTACGTGGGGGGGGATGGGAGGAACGGGCAAATCTCATCTCATAAAGGCAATATCCCAGCTGTTTAATAAGCTGGGCCGCAGGGATGAGCTCGCTCTCGGTGCACCTACTGGCATCGCCGCCGTCTTAATCGGGGGTACAACACTTCATTCACTAGCACACCTAACTCTCAAGGGAGGGACAAGCGCCAAGGGCCTTCACAAGCTTCAAAAAGCTTGGGCGCGTGCAAAATATCTAATCATCGATGAAATATCTATGGTTGGATCTGCTTTCCTTGCTCGATTCTCTCGGAGATTAGGTGTTGCTAAAGGTATCGAGAGCCAAGTGGCCTTACCATTTGGAGGCGTGAACATGATTTTTATGGGAGACTTCTGCCAGCTAAAACCGCCTACGCAGACGGCGCTGATGTCATACATGCTTACCATTCCTGGAAATAAGGAGGCTAGAGACAATGACGGTATAGATTCTGTGAAGGGAAGGGGATTATGGACCCAGGTACAAGACGTAGTTCTGCTTGAAAAAAATCAAAGGCAAAAAACGGACAGGACGTTTGCCCTTGTCCTGGAGGCACTCAGGCTGGGGAGGTGCACCGAAGCTGAGCGAAATGCTGAGATACATGGCATCAACAACATCTTCCAATACCTTCATCAGCGAGTTATCTCATCTGTATCTAAACACGATCCGGACTCTCTCCAAGACTTCTGGAACGCACCAGTGGTGGTCACGAAGAAGGAACTGCGAGATCCTATTAACGCCAAATTAATCGCGTATCACTCAAGGCGTCTAAACAAAGAAGTAAACCTATACCATTCAGAGGACTCTGTGGCCAAATCAGGTGCGACCGGGGCCCTGCGGCAACTACTATGGGACTTGCCAAGCTCCAAAGTGAAGGATCATTTCGGGCGTCTACCACTCTTTCCCGGAATGAAGGTCATGGTGATCGAAAACATTGCGCTGCGCTGCGGTGTCGTAAATGGAGCAGAGGGAGTTGTAGAAGATGTACTCTTCAAAGAAATCGATGGAGTTCGATATGCTACCGGCGCATACGTAAAGGTTCAGGGCAGCGGCGCTAATCTTACAGGTCGCGATCCAGACAGTGTGCTCCTGTTACCATCGAAGAACACCATACACCCGGGAAAGAAAGATTCCGCCGCTATACTTGAAGGAAAATCCTTTAGTCGTTCTCAACTCCCCCTAATGCCAGCTTATTCGTACACGGACTACAAGAGCCAGGGGCGCTCGTTGGATAGGGTCATAGTCGATATATGCACCGCGAAAGCACAATCTGTCTATGTTATGCTTTCCAGGGTCAAGCGATTGGACGGATTATTGATACTGCGAAGGTTCTCCCCGGCCTGCGTATATCAATCACTGTCATCCGAGCTGGCTGAAGAACTAGAAAGACTTGACAACCGGGACAAAATCACGAAGGAAAGCTTTTCTACGGTTGCCTGGGCGAGTTCGGTCAATACCTACTAGACCCGTTAGATACGTTGTAGTGCTAGCTTCCCAAATAAAGCACCCTTGTGCTGCCATCAACCCTCCAGCATAAATGTCCCCATAGACCGAAGTCTTGGAAGCACCCCATTCGTGCACATACCTGCGGAGTAAAAATCGTGCGATGTCCCCTTCCCCTCCTTATGGGAACGGGAATTCCGAGTCATTCACGTCTGGCCAGCGTCATTCTGAGCAACGATCAAAGCACATGTCATTAGAGTATATAAAGATATTGCACAGAAATCGCAGGGGCCACCTTCACTTCGGTTTCAGACTAGCACCAAACAAGACCGACTCGATAGATCCACGCGACTCGTCACCGGACACCATGATGATACGGCGCACTTCACAGAGCAAGACCTCTTTGGTCCATCGGCGAATTTCTTGGACCTCCAAATTTGACAATATGCTGATAAGCTCGGTCCGAGAAGACGTGCAAAAGAAATAAGGAATTGTCGTTTGGGAGTGGAAGGATCACGTACCTTTGTCCATTACCACCTGCGGCACGTTTGTAAACTAGCCCACCTCCATTGCTCAAATGGCTCGTTGGTGCTCGTTTGGTCATGGCCTCGCGATGACCAGTCTTTGTCATGCCGTATGCAGGGGTCTGTCGTTGTCAAAGGCTGGTAGGGAGTGACTTGCTTCAAAGTCATGAACTACAGTACAGGTCTGTAAGCGGGTTGAGCAGGGTCAACAATGTACACTAGTCGTGCAATCACCCAGAAACCTTCACCTATTCAACCCGTTTGGCTGCTACTTTCGGTGTTTGGTGGTACGTTTCGTATCAGGGAGACCACAAGGAGGCCATGGTATTCCTTTCATGCTTGCTTTCGAACGAATGATCGGGATCCCACCTCTACCCCAAGCTCTATTGGCACTGTCAGGCAGGATCTGCGCTCAGGTTCGACGAATATGCGAGAGGCCTTGCTGTTGTAAGAGTCGATGGTGGGCGGGGGTGGTAGTGGCGTAGTGTGAGATAATCCAGGCGATCGAGCTGGCATAAGATATGAGTAGTGCATATATTCATCGATTGTGCGACTCACCTGGAGACTGCCTGGCTCGCCTTTCAAATATTGACGTCTATTTCCAAGACGAACACCGATTGCCTCTGCCAATCAGTAAAAACCTGGATTCCAGATATGCTCAAGTTTGCATATCTGGGTACATATTGGCGCAAACCTGGGGCAAACCTGGAGCATATCAGGCGGAGGTTGAGCATATATGGTATGATGCGGAGCAGATCTGCGTACTAGACCAGATATGGAATCCCGGTTTTTACTGATAGGCTGGTGCTCTGGTCAGATGCAAAACTAGGGGCGGACGAGTGAATTAAAACCTGTAAAGGGGTTAGTAAGAATTCACACTGGAAAACAGGAGGATTTGCAATGCCCTGTAGTCGCAATCGCATTGGGGTGTGTCTCAGATGTGTCAATTGTTGTTAGAGCTAGATGAAGAATAAAAGCCTGACTACGGTCGACCCCAGCCAGACCTCGAGAGCTATGTCGACGTTCTTGCGCCTGCGGGGTGCTCCGAAGGCATTGACTAGCCCCAGCCTAGCCTCCGGTCGGGGTGCTCGATGACGCTTGGTGGTACTTGGGGGAACCAAGACTGTTGGGACAAACCTGATTGTAGGCTCCGACACCTATTCCGGTATCCCTTGGCCACTGCAACTGGTGTTGCTTGCCAATGAAATCCAGACCCTTTGGTGGATTGTCGATTGCGTGTGTTATTTCTTGGTGATGTCTAGTTTGCTAACGGGTTTGCGTTGAAGGTTCTCCAAACCTTGACCAGTTCCAAGATTATCGAGCTCATCTGAGAAGAGCGCCGAGGCAAAATCATCTAATTGAAATTGGCGCGTGCTTGCCCGCGCTCCGGTCGAAGCATTCAGACGAATGGGAGAGGAAGAGACACCGTTAGACATGCAGCGCCGATGATAAGTACCAGTAGAGAGGATATGAGCTCGAGGAACGCACCATTGATGGGTTTTCCAAGAGCCAGAACGACAGGTGTTGCCTCGAGCAGCGCCTGTGCCGGTAGATAGACCACATGGCTCCTATCGGATCCTCCTTCTGCTGATCTCTACGCAGGATCTCGCACCTTGTTCGTCCACGTCTTGCCATCCCTCAGTCAATTATTTTCGGAGAACGGCGAGGCATTGTTTCGCACTTTGGAGGACTGGATGTGATGGAGAGGCTGCAACAGAGGAGCGCGTCCATGACCAAACTCATCATGCTATTTGATTGCATCATACGCGGCACTGGTCATATTCTACTTGCTCACCGAATCTCATCTAGCCCCAATAGATTTCAAACAAGCTATCGCGCGTTCCTTACTGTTACAATAATGTCATATGTACCCATGGAATAAAATAAAATAAGTCCTAATTTCATAATCGTTCCAAACATCCTATGAAAACCGCAAACGATCCAAAGGCAACGTTGTGGCTAGGTCCCAGGACCAAACCACACCACATCTACGTGCATTTGCGATGCCTTTCGAAGCGCCTCATTTGAAACCAACTTCCTCCTAATCTCGTTCTTGAACCTTTTTTGCGACCAGTGAGGATGTAGAGGGCTGCAGGACACCAGGACTTGGCTGAGGAACGAAGAGCGGAAGCTCATCACGACAAGCCCAAGAATATCCTCGAAACCGTGGACTTCTCTGAAACGACATACGAGCTCGAGCGTTTCCAGCCTTCCAAGCTTAGTTACACATAAGGAAAGCCCTATTAGAATCATCAGTGGACAACAAGCCAAGACAAATATCGAAATACCTGCGACAGAGCTTGCATCAAGCAATGTAACATCAAGCGACTTCAAGGTCTCACAACACCCTTCGAAAAAACGGACCATAGTAGCGTCGAATTCCGAAGCGCTGCACACCACCAGCGATACGTGGGTCAGGTACGAAGTCGTACACCCACCCAACACCTCGACCAAGGGGACGGATGGTCCACTGAGGGTCAATGATTGTAGAGCTGCAAAAGCATTAGGCGCCACATTTGGCATCCTCTGCTCCTCCAGATATCGATTGTCGAGGTCAAGGGTATGTAACCGCACCAGTCGACTGCTGATTGCGACTATACTTGACAATGTTGGGAAAGGTGCTGAGAGTGTCAGCGCTTCAAGGCCTTCCATGGACTGAATTAGCCGGCAAATACTAGCCGGGGGTACCCGGCGCAATGCTGTAGGTGGGACCTCATATCGGAGGCTGAAGGCCGTGATCAGATCGATGTTCCCTTGTTGAACAACGTCTCTGAGCCTTCGAAAGCTACGCTGATCTTGATCTGAATATTGGTTAGGCCCTATACAGAACCGCCAGGTTTTGAACATGGCGGCTTTTATGGTGGCGTTTCGACTGGTCAGCAAGCCTTTGAGCTGCCTCAGACGACCATCATCAATCTCCAAGCTCACAGGGTTGCCACTGAAGAAGTGTCGGCGCGCAATTGAGCAGAGGTGGCGAGATGTCAACGCGCAGCGAAGGAGGGTATCGCCATCATCGAGAGCTGCCGTTGCATGTACAATATTGTCAATAATCTCGAGGGGAAGGCTAGGACCGAAAGCTAACATCTCTGGGGTCGCTAGGGAGCAGGAGGAAGAGCGTTTAACAGACACAACTCAACCTCGCAGTAGAAATACATGAACCACCAAGGCATGAGTGCTATATCACAATGCATTTCGGGGTCTCTACTAGTTGCAGGAAGAGGAGCTTACTCTAGATATCAATTCCTTCCTGCGAAAAATGACTTTCCGCTTGAGTCTCTTCCAAAGGTATGGCCCAAATTCGTTCAAGATACCCACCAATCATGACCCACTCGTTGTCTACCCCTATTTTTGGAATCTACGAAAAAGCGGTCCCACTCCATTCAAGTTTCTCCTTCCATTTGGAAGGGGACAAAGATACCGACGACGTCTGTTGATAGGGGTCGGCATCAATGCCAGTAAGAATTTGAATTAATAGCCCCATGCATCGGGATGTATCCCCATGTACCCGACCAGTTGAATATGTGAGAGGTGTGCTGAGATATCTCTGGTAACCATAATCTGCACTCTTGGCATGACTCATTTATATCCTCACATATCCTCACATAGCCACAAAAGGTAGGGTATATCACAGTATATTCAAGGTACTCTAGATACACCGCACAAGCACCAGTATGCTACACACACATGCCCATGAATGCCCCCACGCACCTACGGACCATCTGACATGTCCTCTATGCCGCAGAACCGTCGCACCTGCGAAGCCAGTCAAAGGCGTAACAAAAGCGAAAAGAGTATCTTTGAATGATAGCGTGCATGGATAGTATGCAAATGTAGAAAATAGAGGAAATCAATGAGGGGTTCACATAGGAAGCAATTTACCACGCACCAGATAGAACAAGGGGGACAAGACTGCAACGAATTCCTGCCAGATGAAATCTTCGAGGGACGCTGTTTGCCCTAATATCTTGTTAGCACCGAATGCTCATTTTAAAAGCCTAGCGCGGCGGTACACCCCTGGTGAGATGCTCAACGACCCCGCAGACCCATTGGCGCCCCTCGTCTGTAACCAATTGCTCGTGGTTCTCGCTATTAGGGATAGCGACGTGAGAGGTTGTGGAAGTCTGATAGAGCCTTCGAGGATCAGGCGTCGCCACACGGTAGACGGTAGACAGAGAGGTCCATGCTGGCGGCCAGAGGCAGATGGTGGGTGGGGAAAAAGACAAGGACGATGCGATACCGAAATATCCAAAAATCGCCGTGAGATATACGAGGCGACATGTCGACAGAGCCACAAGTCACAACGAAACAATCCGCATGCGTCTTCCGAGCTGTATGGGTATCTGAAAGTATATGCTGGTAGGTTGGCCGAAAGAAGCAAACACGATATAAGAACGAAATGTGAGAATTAGCTCCCAAGATATCTGAGTGTACATCTGGGAACATAGTTGCACTCCTTTGAATAGTGGTGATGCATCCGGATGCATGGGCCTAATTCGAATTCTCACATCAATGGTCAGCTCTGCATCTGCCTCCGAAGATCCCAGTATTTGGAGATACTGGGGTAATCACTGATCAGGTTTATGAGCAAGCAAGTGTATGAGCATCGTAAAAAAAAAGTCGGTAGAAGAAGTAGGTTCAGCTAAGTAGAAATGGGCCATCTAGGGAGATCTAGCCTTGATAGTAGATGGCTGTATTTCTGCAGTAGAGCTGGGTGAAGGTAGACGTCCGTAGATCTATCGTAGATCTGTCAGCCATCAACTGAGTACGTCGTGCTCCTACTGGTCGTCGGGCTCTAATGGTCTACCAGCCATCTATGTGCTCCGAGGCATTTTTATTGTAAATCTACTGATCAGCTATTAGGTGCACCGTGAGCTACACATAAATAGGTAGATCTCCGTAGTTACGATAGATCTATAAGCAGCTTTTTTTTACAATGATCAAGCGTGCTGTGGCAGCGGCGGTTTCTCTTGTTCGAATCCTCACATGATACTTGTTGATTGCCATGGAGTACTACTCAACTTGAACTACAAAGGCTTTGACAAACATTATGGAGGACAAATGATGACGATATCTATTGCATTTTGAGAATATACATATTTACTTCGAGCCCATGATCACAGGTACAGAGAGTTACGATTGGGTACCAAGCTACAGGAGACGATGGATGACGAATGGGTAAAATTGAAGACGCAGCTGCAGCAAGGGTGAAGAGAAGGCGAGAATGTTTGACTAAGCTCCCATGGCGGTGTCCTCATCGCCAGGAGCCGTAGTGGGAGATGCAGCACGGGAGACGCCAGACATATCAGCATCCTTAACGACATCACAGAGCTCAGCTCCAATACCCTGCACGTCATCGGGGGTAGCTTCGCAGAAGTCGACAAGAGAGAGCTCATTTGCAGCGGCAAGTAGTTGGGCCATGTTGAAACTACCAGCACCCACAAATGGAAGAGGCTTGAAAAAGACGTGCTTGAATGTTTCAAACGCTTCGTCTCGACCACCAAAGATCTCCTCCTTTGCATGTTGCTCAGAGGTGTTGGCGATTAGTCGGTGAACAATCGAGCCAATTAAATCCTTCTTAGTCTTGGCTCGTTGTGCGTGGGCATGTGCCATGGCGAGCATGATACGGGCCGACGCAATCTCCCCTTCCATGTCAGCAGCAAGTTGGGAAAGATCTAGATATCACGAAGTTAGATCAAAGTTACAGGATTAGCGATGAAGAACGTACTTGCGCTAGCATACTCGTACCGCTGAAACCCAGCGGAGGCCGTCACGCGTCTTGGGCGCCTAACTGCAGTGAATTCGAGATCGCAGGGCTGGCGGCCCCGTTTACAGACAAGACAGCGTTGACCGAATCCTTGTGTCTCACATTCCTTGCCAGTCAGAGCGCATCGAGAACAAGGGGCGACCGCCTCGAAAGGAAGTATGAGATGCAATACACAACCGAAGAGAATACAACTAACTCACCAGTTCACCTTCCAACTCCTCGAGAATAGGGTCGGATACTTGGAGGAGAGCAGAGGGCAGCGAATCAAAATAGGGAGCGACAAGAATACGCTGGCCCTTCGAGTCATAGATGGGGGGGTACCTCCGGTGTGTCGTCCTTCTTCTTGCCTTTCCTTCGTTTGGTCTTCTTCTTGCTCGCGCTGTCCTCCGGAGCGTTGAAGACATCGTCGTCTATGTCTGCATTATCGTCGTCTTTCCTATCCTTTCTCTTTCTGGAGCTCTTTTTGACGACGGGAGAGAGAGGTGCCGGGGCTACATCTTCTTTTTCTTGTTTCAAGGCGACGCCGCCACTCTTGGATTTATGGTGCATGGATCTTGTTTGGCGAGGAGTATACAGCTCTCCGTCGCCATCATCTTCATCGAGCTCGTCCTGACCATCGTTTTCACCCTCATCTGAGGAGCAAGAGCCGTCCGAGTCATTAACTACGGCACGCCCATAAAGACCTTAAAGAAGAAACGACCATTAGTAAGAGTTTTTGCCCAATAGCAGGGCTGATATCTCACCCATTCGGGGCCGCTTCGGAGGACGTTTGCCTTCAAAGGAGTCCTTGGTCTTGACAACAGGCACAGGTACTGGCTTTGAAGAGGAGGCAGGACGAGGAGCTACGCCAGGCCTCAACGTGGTCTTAGAGCTCGGGGTGGGAGTGTGAGTGGTGACAGAACCGCGTGCTGGACCAGTGCTTCTGATGTCCGAGTTGGGGGTCTTTGCCTTTCCGAGGCGACTGGAAGCCCGTTTCCGAGAGGGAGGGCTGTTGCTTGCAACGGACATGAGTGTTGGGCTTGTAGCAGGGTCATTGGACAATGCTCTCTCAATATCCTCCGTGCTCCTTGGATTGTTTTTTCTCGACGAAGGCCCAAGCCTCCCTGCAGAAGTTGTAGCCCCCGGAGCGTGGCGCGATGTCAAAGGAGACGGGCTATCAGGCTGAGAGGCTTCTTCTTCATCATCATCTTCTTCTTCTTCGCTTTCGGTATCGGTAGTGCTGATAAAATCGAGAACGGGTCGAGCTGCGCTTGAGCGAACTCTCCCAGAGTATTCATGAATGTGGTTGGCGTCCTAAGAGATATAATGTCATTTTACTGCAAATGCAACCGAAGGAGAACTCACCACTACCAAGCGGCTGGCGGGAAGGCGAATATTTGCAGAGCGACTAGGAGCGACATATGCCGGAAAGCCATAGGGAGGCATCAAGAAGAAGCACTGCCAAGGAGTATTGTCCTCCCAATCATCGTTACCCTTCTCCACCCAATCGATAACGGTGTACATCGGAAAGTTCTCGAGGATGACGACCGACAGGCTGCAGAGCAAGACATGGAAAGTAGAGTCGAGGCCCTCTTCTTCCTTGAGGCGAGCCTGAAGAGCAACGTTTAGAATCGAGCCGCGCGATAAAACCAAGTCGTACCAAAACAGATAGATGATCTTCAATCTTCGCCAATATCTCCTTCTTCATTTTGGGTTGGGTAGTCTTGTATTTGAATGTGCGGAGAAAATGCTGCAGATCCTCGACGACAGCAGGGTCAATGGGGTGGTCGTCATGTTGTTCGTCCATTGTCAGAGAAAGAAACTAGATGGTAGAGGTTACGGGGCAAGTTACGAACGGGCGTAAAATGGGTTCTTATAGGTAACCAGATGAATGTTCTAGAAGAAACCAGCAAAGACGTAAAAGGTTTGTCTTGGTAGTGCGTAAATTTGAAGACATCGTGACCGGGACGCGAAGCGAACGCGAGACTCAGAGGCGCCAGCCAAACATGTTGATAGGGGCGAACATTCCTGAGTAAGATAGCACTGTATATCGTATACACATACACCATCTGGAGGACTGTATAGCCTCTCTATCCTAGCAGACCACGAGTTGTAAGTATCTTCCACGCGCCTACTGTTTTACTACCATTTTAATCGTCTATTGTCTGAACACCATGCAAAAGACGCGTCCAAAGACGCGTCCAGTATGTATGATGTCATTCGTATGCTCATGTTTAAGTGTCCCTTTGCTGGGGTATACTGTCAAGAATTGTATGGTGGCGACGGCAATCTGAGCGTTACGAAAAGTGAAATTGTGAAGTTAGCGACAGCCATAGCGTTTGGCGTTACGTCGCCAGAATTAGGCGACGACTTGCGGATCCCACCCTCCACAACCATGGCCTCAGTATCCGCGAAACTCAAGGATGTACCTACAGAGATTATCATTCTAATTAGCCTATTCGAACGTTTACGGGATGCACTTCAGCTGTGAGTTAAGCATGTGCTGTCTTGCCCGAGACGTACGAGTTGCAGCCTGGTGCGGATGATTTGCAGACAATGAAAATGGCGCCTGCTACTAGGAAGCACCCGAAGAGAGTTCAGAGGATGATAGCAAAGTACATTGGATACCTTTCGACTCTGTCTTGAATCAAAATTACCAAAGTCTTTGACTGTAAGGTAAACTAGTGAAGTTAGCGACACCCCCGGCGTTATGCGTTACGTCGCCTGAAATAGGCGACGAAATTTCGCGGTGTTACGCGTTATGTTGCCACCATACAATTCTTGACAGTATTAGGAATAGACGCTGTTGAGAAGTTGACAACCTCGATGGAGAACCAATAAACCTTTCCAGCTAAAGCTGTCCAGGTACACTGAGCACACACCTATCCGACATCTCTACAGCCTGCAGTGGTTCCAAATCCGTCAACTCGTTTATCCATCCCCGCAGAAAGTTCGAAGGAGATCCAAGCTGTCAAGACAAGACGCATTCATGCCCGAACCCAAACGACGACGAGGCCAACCTACGGTTGAGCTTGTGCCTTCCGGAAGGTGGCCTGTCTGATCAGGTCAGAATTCCTTTGCTGCCACTGCCGTTGGAAACGAACTGTTTCATAGTGTCATCCTCACCACTCCCAATCTGATCAGACTCCGTCTGACGTTTCGGGTGGAACGACGAAGACAGGCAGGTGTAATTTCGTCAAACGTTGGTAGCCAGGCTGATGAAGTTGCACACAGATTCACTTTGTAACTTCGCACACGGGCTGTCGAAGTCTCATCGGAAACGAAATCCATTTGAGAATATTAAGCACATAGCGAGTTTTGGCCTCGAGGTTTTGCTGGTAAGAGTTTTCGAACAAAATAACTGTCACTTCGTTCGTATGGGCTTAAACCTGACCTAGAGTGCTTCCCGGCCTTCGCTGCCTATCACGTCAACCCGCCGTTCAATGAATAGAGCCAGTCGCACCGGTTATGGCTCTTGATGTTCATCAGGAGGTGTCATATCTTCGGGTGTGCGCGTTTCTACCATACATTTTCCATGTAAGCTCCAATCAGGCGGTTGGGTCTCTATCCATAGCTTACTCAACATGTGCCAAGCTGAGGCCAGCAAAGCTCAAGCTCAAATTACGCCCTTCAGGAACTGCGAGGGTTGGCAGGCCTGAAGGTTTGTCAAGTCTTGACCACTCGACTAACGGCCTGGTCCTGACCTCCTTTGAGCTTTGCATCAACGCTTCGCAGACGCTCATGGCGATTCAGGCTGTACTACTCGCTCAAACCGATATGCGTTGAGCCCTCGAGTTCAACGTTCTTCGTGATGGACGTTGCAAGATTTTAAGTCGGCGGAATAGAAAGTGAGTCAGCTGTCGTGCATTGCATCTCCAACTCATGGAACCCACAACCTCTAGATGCAATTCGTTGCTCTGATTCGATAGGTGTTGTACCGACTCGGATGGTCACGCTCATACACGGTCACATGAGACCTTCTATATATTCGCGCTACCACCTTTCTCACAGTCCAGGCTTTCATCTTCGACCTGGACTGTGAGTACCTCCATGTTCCTATCCCAGATTCACTGATACTCATATGATATTCTAGTACGTTCTCTGTGTCATAGGTACATGGTCTTATATACGAGGCTTTCATCTTCGACCTGGACTTACGTTCTCTGTGTCATAGACCGCTACCGTAACAGGTTATGAGCCCATCTTCTACGGTGGCATCGGTCTAGATCTGCCTCATCCACCGAATCGCCATTTGGCGTTTCTTTGATTTTGGCTTTAGCGGTTTATCGGCGCTGCCGTAACCGTGATGTCGTCTCAAGATTCTCGCGGCGGTGTTCGCACCCGCAGCGCTTCTCGCTCTCGCCAGCCCAGTCCCAACTTTACTCGGGGTCGCTCCTCGGCTACGTCTGGCGTCGTCATCCGCTCTCGAAGCAACTCTCGGACCACTCGCCCACTACCGACGACTCGTACTGCCCATTCGCCCATCGTCGAGGAGGCCAACGTCAGCGGTTCCTCGACCATCACTGCCAATATCGCCCAGTCAAACGTCGTCGCCCAACCTACCAACACCGCCCAGTCAAACGATGGTGTACAGCCTGCCGATTTCATCCAGGCTATATCTGAACCTACCCCTCTCCACGCCCATTCTGGTCAGAGCATCTCGATTCCCAACCAACCCACGCTGAGTGTGTCCTCCCAGCCTGCCGATCTCTCGGCGGCTGGACGTTTACCTTCCTCCTTTGATAATATACCAACTTCTTATCGTAAGGGGAAGGATTTTATTCCTCCTTCTCCTCTTGTTCATGCTCCTTTCGAAGCTCATGGTCCTGCTCAAGGCGGACAGTTTCCCGATTCATCTCTTGGTCCCGCCCAAGGCGGACAATTCAATCATTTTTCTTCGGGTCTTCCTCAGGCACCCGTTCACGGCGGTCACATGAATCCCTTTAGCCATCCTTATCCCCATTATGGGGGTGTTCCATATCCCCCTCCCTTTTATGGGGGGGGACCTCCTTTCGGTTACGGTGCTCCAGCGCATTTTCCTCCTTACCCTTTGGGATCATCTCAAGATCCTCGTTTGCAGATCACGTCACTTCTCCAGAACCATTTCGGGGGATCAGTTCCTCCCCATCTTTCCCAATTCCTTGAGACCTCTGCTGCGCCTCCCAGCCAGCAGGTGGTCTCTCCACATTTCCGTTCTCCTCCGGTTTCCAATCAACGAGCATCTTCGGTCATTGATTATTACCGGAATGAGTGTCCTCATTCTGTTAATGACTCTCTTCCTAATCAGCCCCAGGGTTTCTCGCTTGAGGGTTGTCTTCTTAATTTGGCTAATGGGATGGCTTCGTCTCCTGTTTCCATTCAAACATCTTCTCACCCGCTTTATCCGGTTATTCTTGCCACAACTAAAGGATCATTTCCTACGTTTCCTACGATACCTCTTCTTTCTAAGCCTTCGGAGTTCACAGCGTGGGACAAGGGTATTCATGATGTTCTCTCCTACTACTCGGTGACGGGGTGGGTGCTTGATGTCGACGAGACTGCTTCTATGGTGGATCACCGTCGAGCCTCTTTCCCCATGCCTCATGGACACCCAGGATCTGACGAGGAGGTCATCTCTTGCCTGTGGGATCGCATCGACAAATTTGCCCGGCTGGTCATCTCTTCGAAGGTCTCCTCTGAGGCGTTGCAAAGCATCCGCCCTGCGAGTCACACGGCCAGAGATCTCTACAGGGCTGTCAAGAAACGCTTTTGGAAGAAGGACTTCTCCTTTGGTGGCGCTCAATGGGCTTCGGCAAAAGCCATGACATGTGGCACGACGTGTGACGCGATTGATGGTTACCTTGCGCGATACGAGAAGTACATCAACGAGGTTGTTTCTTCCGACTACGTTGTCTCTGCCCACGACATCATCCAGCATTTCCTCTTGCAATTACCCAACACGCAAGACTTCTCCTATCTCCTCTCCGATTTTCGTCGTGACTGTCACTCGGGTCGCCGTCCTCCAAACGACGATTGGACATGTGTCTTTGACTGGCTTGACCGAGCTCGTACAGCTGCGCACGATTTCCGCGCCCGCCATCCTCCCGTTCCACAGAACAGGAACCGTGATGTCTCTCGTATATCCCATCCTCCCGGTCCACCTCGTCCTGGTCCTCGTCCCAACAATCAACAGTCCTCTACCTCTTTGACTCCCAACAACCCTTTGCGACCCTCGAGTTCCACCAATCAACCTCGCTCTTCAACCTCTAAACCTCAAGCCCCGGGTTTAAGGACGGCGGCGGTTCAGTGTTCGAACTGTGACAGGACAGGTCATACCGCAGAAAACTGCTATGCTCCTGGGGGTGGACTCGATAGGACCAAGACCTCTGCATACTATGCGGGGGACTACGCGGCGGCTGATGGGGGTGGTTTGAATGACGAGGATAGGGAGGTTATAGATGCAGTTTGTGAGGCAGATGATGCAGATGGTGGTGGACATGGACTCGATGATGTCGGTTTCCTTGCGAATTCCTTTAGCTCCTTCAAAGTGAACGTCCCTAGCGGTACATCTTTCAATGGCGACTATGATTTTGCTGCGTATTACTCGCCCGAACCCGTGAAGCACGTTTCTGGAAACTCCTCTTCCTCGACTCATCCACCGGCGTCAATACTCCCTCCTTCACCCTCCAGCATCCGCGACACGATCGTCTATGATTCGGGTGCAGGACAGCATGTCTTCAACTCGCGCTCGTGTTTCGAAACCTTTTCTCCTTTGCGCAAGGAGATAGGGACTGCTGGGACGAGCGCTCTGATCGCTAAAGGAATTGGTGTTGTTAGCTTCAAGGTTCGCCTCACCAATGGGGACATCTTGACTATCATGCTTCGGGATGTCCTTTTCGCACCTGACTGTCCAGTCAGCCTCCTGTCACTGGGACGTATGACGAACATTGAAGGGTTTCGTTTTCTCTTCGGGACGGGGAGAACAATTGCATGGAAAACGGTACCAAAAGGAGAACGACCAACTCAATTCTTCACCATTCCTCGTTTCGGCTACCTGACAGCATGCCGTCACGACATTGTTCGGGTGTCACCAGACCTCCGACATGATGTCTTCCTTTTGGCCTCCGTTTTCGCTCTCGGTCCTGGAGCCAAGGAGCTTCCTCCCACTTTTGTGAAGGCTGACGAGACTAAGGATGTACACCTGTGGCATAAGCGTCTGGGTCATCCTGGCCGTGACACAACCAAAGCCGTCCTTACCACAAGTGTGGTTAAGGGGGTGACGTTCTCTGGGAAACTGGAGCATACCCACTGTGTTAGCTGCGTCCTCGGCTATCATCCCCAGCGCCCTTATCCATATCGAGGGAATCGTGCTGAACGATCTGGCGATCTCGTTCACATCGATATTGCTGGACCATGGCCTGTCGCTACTCCTGAAGGGAAGAAATATTTCATTGCTTTCCTCGACGACAGTCCCCATCATGGCTATGGCTTCCTGGCACGGCACAAAAGCGAGACATACGATTTCTACATCCTGGTGGAGGCAAGGATCAAGAATAAGACTGGACGAGATGTTGGGAGCTGTCATTTCGACAATGCGAAGGAGTTTGTGCAAGGGAGATTGGCGGCGCACCTACGTTCTAAGGGGACGAAGATCAGAAACTCGGCACCTTATGCCCACCAATCAAATGGGAAGATTGAACGCTACCTTCGTCTGATCCAGGACAGGGCTTTGGCTCTTATGGCTGAGTCTGGCCTTCCTCCTTCGTTCTGGGGGTATGCGATTCTGTACGCCGTTTACATCACCAACCGCCTTCCTACATCAACTCTACCCGATGGTGTCACTCCTCATGAAGCTTCAGAGGGGGTGAAACCAGATATTTCAAATCTTCGAGTGTTTGGATGCCGGTGCTTCCCTGTCATTCCAACGGAGCTCAGACGGAAGGGTGACTTCAGGCGTTATGAGGCTATTTTTATTGGGATCGGGAATGACTCGTCCAATTGGAAAGTTATGGATCTTACGGGCAAGATCCATATCTCCGGCGACGTTCTTTTTGACGAATGTACCATGGGCAGGCTCTCGTCTCGCCGTCACGGTCTCTCCCCCCATTCCTCATCTGCTGATCTCCTAGACGCACAGTCTATCGTCGACCGGATTCCGCCCTTTGTACCCAGGCGTTCTCCTCGTGGACATACCAACAGTCCTCCTGTCGACGGCCTTGACAATGTCCTCCGCCGTTCTTCTCGCCACTTATCGTCAACAGTCGCTTTCGCTGACAATTTTGCTCCCTCTCACTACCATTCGGCCTTCGAGGGAACATCCGTGGTTTTTCTGACTGGAGACGCTATCGATTTGGAGCTTTCAAGGGCGAATTTCGAGGTTTCTAATGACGATGAAGACATGGCGTATTTGTTTGGGATTGGTTGTCAGCGTATTTTGGATGACGAGGAAGGAGTGATGAAGGATGATGTATCGGGTGTTCGTGATTCGGATTTGTTTTTCTCTTCTTCTCGTTCTCTCCTTGATTCTTTTCTTTCTTTTGATGATTTTCTTCTTTTAACTTCTCCTTCACTTACAACTGCGGGCAAGGGGACGGCTGATCCGGGGTATTCGCCCAACCGGCCTCCTAGAAACTTGAAGGAGGCTATGAGGAGGCCTGATTGGCCATCTTGGAGAGCTGCGATGGAGAGGGAGCATGACAGTCTCTTGGAGAAGAGAGCATTTGTCCCAGTGGAGAGACCAGAGGGAGTGGTTCCTTTGCGTTTATTGTGGGTGTTTGATTTCAAGTACGACGAGAAGGGTAACATCCGTTGGGGTATGGAGAAGGCACGAGTGGTGGTTATGGGGAACTATCAAGGGAAGGGGACATTCGACGAAACCTATGCTCCCGTTGCCAAACTGGCCTCAGTCCGCATCATCCTTGGCCTCACAGCACAGCGTGACTATGAGCTCTTCTCTTTCGACATCAAAACCGCTTTCCTACATTCGGTGTTGAAAGATGAAGTTTACATCCAGCAAATCCCGGGCTTTCCACTTTCGGATCCAGCTCAGGTACTCAAACTTCGTGTTGCTCTCTACGGCCTTCGTCAGGCGGCTTTCGCCTGGTACTGTCACATCCTCAAAGTCATCATTGGCATTGGTCTCAAGAGATCAGATTACGACCACGCCGTATTCATCGGAGTCTGGCAATCACCACCTCATCCCTCTGTCATCATGCCCTCCGATGGCAGTGCTCTTGTCCTGATCGTTCCCCTTCACGTTGACGATGGTCTTGGGTCAACCAACTCTCCTTCCTTGTACGCATGGTTCATCACCCAACTCCATGCAAATGGAATTCAAGTCAAGGACTTTGGCCCTGTCTCCCTCTTTCTTGGGATGACCATCATCCGTGATCGCCCAACTCGTCGCCTGTGGCTCTCCCAAGCACCGTACCTGAAGAAGATCCTGGAGGACTACAACATGGTCAACTGCAACTCAGTGAAGACGCCAATGGAGAAGTACCCATGGGAGCTGGAGAAGGTGGAGACTGTTGAAGGGGTGGTTGATCTGACGAAGGAGTACCAGGTGTTGATTGGACTGCTGATCTGGCTCGCGACCTGTACTCGCCCTGACATTTCCTTCGCGGTGATGTCCCTTGGTCGCTACAATGCCCATCCGGAACCTCGTCATTTCAAGGCTGCAAAGCACATCCTACGTTACCTTGCTGGTACACGTCACCTCGCTTTATGCTTCGACTCAAACCTTGACATTCACTCTTCCGTCAACAACTACATTCGGTCTGCCACGGGCTTCACGGATGCAGATTGGGCATCTGATTCTGTAACGAGGATCAGTGTGTCAGGATATGCGTTCTATTATGGGGGTGGTCTAGTTTCCTGGACGAGTGCGCGGCAGCGGGTGATTGCATTGTCGTCAACAGAGGCGGAGTTCTATGCGGTTGCTTTGGGGGTGAAGGAAGCTTTGTGGATGCGACGTTTTCTTATTTCGGGTGGTTTTCCGGTTCCCTCTCCCTTTCCTCTTTTGTGCGACAACCAGAGCACCATTCACCAAGTCGACAGTCCTGCCATCTCCTCACGATCAAAGCACATCCACATCCGCGAGCTATTCATCAAGCAATTCTTCAGCGACGGGTCGTTCAGTTCTGCTTGGGTACCGACATCCGCCAACGTTGCCGACATCTTTACGAAGCCACTAAAGAAGACGTTATTCTTGCAACATCGCGATGCTTTGGGCCTGTCCGTCCCTCCGTCTTCTTAACTTCTTCACTTTTGTCTTTATTTTTCGTTTTCTTCTTTTCTTGTCGGTTTTCTTCTTTTCAGATTCGTTTTCACTTCGTTTCTTCTCTCTGAAGGGGGTGTGTTGTACCGACTCGGATGGTCACGCTCATACACGGTCACATGAGACCTTCTATATATTCGCGCTACCACCTTTCTCACAGTCCAGGCTTTCATCTTCGACCTGGACTGTGAGTACCTCCATGTTCCTATCCCAGATTCACTGATACTCATATGATATTCTAGTACGTTCTCTGTGTCATAGGTACATGGTCTTATATACGAGGCTTTCATCTTCGACCTGGACTTACGTTCTCTGTGTCATAGACCGCTACCGTAACAATAGGCTCCACGGTTATCGAGGCTTGGTCCTCACCCATCCAAGGTACGTGTGCTCGCACCATGCCATCCTTCCTATCACGCGAGTTACATATCGAGGGCGTATGCGTCGAGGAATTACTACGAGTTTTATAAATGACCATGCTTGATGTACATCAGTCTCCATTGTCAAATCACTATTCATGGGTAAAAAACATCGCAACAGTATGCATGGTTTTTGAACTCATTGATATACCCCAGCCCTTCTACAACATCACCATCAGCCAGAACAGATGCAGGCGGCATCAGCACAGAGGCTGTTGCTAACAGAATACATAGCGACTTTCCTCGGCTGAAAGCGACGTTGAGTCGCCGGCAATTGAGCAGAAACTGTAGGTCTTCGACGTTTCCCTGATGGCTTGTGGAGGTACATATTACCACAGACGCCTCAGAGCCTACCCTCGATGTTAGTGACTTTTCATCCATTCGTGTTAAAAATTAGCCCAACCTTGCAAGCGCTCAACGGTGTCCACTGTCACATCCTCAGCGTCAGAGTTTAGAGAAAGGTTCGCCATCGCATCCTCCAGAGAGTCATGGTTGCGGCACGCTGGCTGGGACTTATCCAGTGCCAATCTGACCGCTTCTCTTTGAGACCGCTTCGGGGTTGCTATCATGATGGATGCTAGAGGAGAGCAGAAGAGAATACACGTAACCAACGAAGCAATAACCGACGCCTCTGCAGCAGAACACATGTCTCGAGATAGACTTTCGGAACGCCCGGACGAAATGTGTAGCTGAAACAGAACCATGTTGCCTGCCTTAGTCTCTGCACTTTCAGCAGCCTTTCCAACGTTCAACAGACATCGGTGAACCTGCTGAAAGAGTGATGTTCGAATGGGAAGATCAATGCGCATATTTCTCAAGTCTGTCAGCCCTCGACTCATTGCCTTGGTCCTTGGCTTGGCTTGAATCTGAAGTTCGATTGGATACAGCAAGGATACCACCTTTCCTACATCGGCTGGCATCCTGTTTGCCGTTGTCAATTGACACCCTCCAGACGGCGACGCTCATCATACTTGCCTGAAATTTTCAACAAGCTGGACAACAGAATCGCAGTGAGACAATGCACTGATGTTGCCATGCAAAGCCTTTGGCCATATCTCTGTGTTGGAGAGAAAATCGAGAACAGAACCATGAAAACAGCGATTATCCGAGAGCTGGTAGGTGCCTTTAATGATGACTCCCAATTGCTTCGTGTCTCCGGCGACTACAATTCGCCCATCCCGACTGACCGTGCGTAAAACAAGTGCAAGATTACCCAGAGGGATTTGACTGCCTTCGTCAACGATAAGGCAATCGACGCCGATTGCGTTTCTCTTCCCAAACGTGTTCAGCTACAGAAATATGAAGGCTGACCTCTACCCGTTCAATCAACCAACACTTGCCTGATACAGCGTACCCACATATATATGCGTTCTGTCAACAATATCAGAGCATGGTTGCGAGTACCCTTGAGCGACCTTCTCCAAAACAATCCTTTCTAGCCATTCGCATGGTGGCCCATGAGTCTTGCGATACACATTCATAATGAGCAGCAATTTCGCGATGCATGCGTCAATGGCGACGTGCATAAATGCAGTAACGAATATCACCCTCGTTCTTTTTAACCCGAGTCTCCACTCGGCTTCAAGCAGACGCAAGAGGGCAAGTGCAAAAGTGTGGGTTTTTCCGGTCCCTATTGCAATGTCAGCCAACGTCATTAATGGCTTCACCCGACGCGACAGACCTGGGGGGCCCCATATCACTGTCAGCCTGTTTGATAGAACTGATTGGATAGCAGCATATTGCGACGGCCCGCACGAAAGCAAGCTCATACCCTTGCCTCCAGAAATCATCGAACTATCGTAGGCCCCATGTATATGTTCGCCAACTTTGAAGAGTGCTTCATGCATAGCGTTCTTCCCAAATGATGCTGGGTCAGCTATGAACTGGATAAATGGGATATTCCGATGGTCTCCCTCAAGCTGGTGATCTGAGTCGCTCATCCTTGCATCTGCCCAGCGCAGGTCACATTCAAAAAGACATGCTAAAACCTTATCCGTGATGAAGTCCACCAGTCGTGGAATCAATCGGTACCGCTGACCTGGCTGAAGAGGCTTCCGTGATCTCGTCCAAATGTGCATGGCAACGATTTCATCGACGGAGACCTGCGTGATGTCCACTATCTGTATCTTGCCCCGAACCTGACTCGAACAACGCTCCCATCTGCTCCCAGCCTCCGTACCAAGTGGGATGGCTGCTCCGGAAAGCAACAGATCGTCAAAGACAAACTCAATTGGTATATTACCGGTATCTTCATTCTCCTCGATGAGAATATGGCGATAGGATCCGTCGCCAATCTCAACCTTGCCACTCAATAGGCGAAAGAAATCGTTGATGCCATCATCGACCCCTTCGGAACGGATGCATTCCAAAGTGACCGGATGAGAATGATCAGCCCTCTGAGACCACAGGTCTTGCATGCGACAAATCGCCTCGTGCTATTAAATCAGCGTTATGACCGTATTCATATAATGGGCCAGTATAAATACCTCTTGTATGGAAAATAGTTGCTTTAAGTGGGTCTGTTGGCAAAGACTTTGACTCCTTCGAGGGAACGGCTGTGGGATAGCAACAAAAACCGCATTTCCACTCTCCTGCACACGAAGTCGAAGAGACTTCAGAACAGCATGAACCATCTGGGTGCGCAAAGAAAGGGCATCCTTTGCATCGTTCAAGTTTCCCTTCTGAAGTGATACAAATATCTCGGTATCCGGAGGAAGGTTTACAGAAGAGGGCATGGTGGAAAACAGCGCTGAATAGCATTCAGCTAAATCCCAGCGGCCTGGGATTGGCAATGCCAGGACGCGTTCCGCTTCCGTTTTCAAAGTAGTGATAGGTGGCGCCACTACCGGATGTCCGGGCTTCACTTCTTCAATATAGTTTTGTATCCTCTCCCTCAATTCTTCTGGACCTCCTCGCGTGGCCATACCCATTCTGCTTAAGAAACCGCGTAATTCCCCGGAGGATTGTGTTCGCTTGTGCAAAAAGTGGTAGAGCCCATGATTAAGCACAGGTGGACTGAATGGGGTGCAAGCCCACAATGTTCCGTAAGCCAGGGTATGGATGCACTGACGAAGTTCTTCGTCATGCGAATTGCTTCCCCGCCTACGGCCCATTTTCCTTAAATGTTTCTGAAGGGCCACAGCCTCCGAGGGTAACCAAACGTAAAACTGTACCGAACATGGAGCAGGTCTATAGGCCTTGATTCTCCTTAGAATGTATGCCACATTCGATATGACACCTTCTTCGTTTCCTACGAGTGAAAACCATGGTCCATGACCACGTGTCAGATTATTATACACATTCGCATGGAAGGCCTTAATAAGCCCATCTGTAGTTGAAAAGTCTTGAAGTACAGACACGACCACTGTAAAATCTTCGGACAGTGGACATGTCGTACTCAGACGCGGAATAACCTTTTCAGAAGAAGGGCTCAGAGATCAAAGGCTGGGCAGTAGACGTAGAGTTCTCACCTTGATAATATTCCTTCGCGCAGACTCTAAAATGGGGCTCGAAAACTGAATCTCCTTTACATTGCTCTCCATTTGTACAGCCAGAATGGCTGTGGCTTCCTCAAAGTCTGAACGCATGTGTGTGTGTAAAACCTTCCTACATTGAGCGTCTGTGACGAGGAAATGCAAGTCCTCGATATCCGTGGACCGGATAGAGTCGAAGCCTGGGATGATCTGCACGGCTCCATTGATCAACGTGCGTAGCGAATGCCCTTCTCTCTGAGAAAGGTTAGGGATTGTTCCAATGTGGGCGTTCTCTACCATCTGGGCCTTGCAACAAGCTTCGAATTCACAGGACGAGCAAAGAGGATTAAGATGCCACTCTACATCTTCACCGAGTAACGCTAATTTCTGAGGTAAAGTCTTGAATATAAGGCGGTGTATGGATGGCGCCAGAGCTCCTATCCTAGTCGTTTTGATATCAGAAACACAAGGAGTAAAGCAAGATCCCCGAGTCGGATATCGCGGTGGGAGCCAAACCCCCACCCTACCTGATGACTCGAAGAGAGGACCTTGAAGGAGGTGCTCTAGGCACGTATGGTAAAGATACACTTGGATCTGATGCGTTGTCTCTTTCGGACTCAGTAATCGTAACAGAATGGATTCCAAAGCTCCACCAACCTTCACAAAACTTGAGGCCTTTGCGTCAATAACCGTCCATACTATCCTTCCTTTCTCTCGCCTGATCTCAAGTAAATCCAATTTCATTGTGCGAAATATTACCGGAATCTCTCCCTGCTCAGTAAATTGTTGGGCCAACACGTCGTTCGGGGGATTAAACACAATGCCTGCCACAAAGAAGTGCTCTCGGTCATCAGCCAAGATATTTTCTCTTAAAGTTATGCTCGTTGCGATGTTGGAAGGAACAGTCAGGAGATGATTGCCATCTTCAAGCCAAGCCATTAATTTCCTCTCCCAAATGTGGCCTCTGGCTATGTGAGGTTGTGCGACATCGTCTACCGAATCATCAACAGCGACATTATCCCTTGAGCGCTTCGAAAACGATGAACGAGTGATGTGGTGAAGATAAAGGTCACACTGCAGATGTTGATATTTTGAAACCTCAGTAGCGCTCACCGTCCTCGTTTCTCTGGCTGGGGCTGGACTCATCAATCGTTATGGTGGGTACTTACGCACGCTTCTGTCTGACGGCCCTCTTGACTACTTTAACACCATAGCCCATTTCGGACACAGTACAGAGGCGGGTCTGTGCGATGTACACGTGCATAATCAACCCCTCCATCCTTACATGGTTCTAATCTATCCGAGATCTAATCACCCGCCCTGGATTCACCAAGCATAGTAAGGCAATGAGCCCCAGGGTGATACTAATCGACCTTGAGCAAAGTGTACTACAAGCATTCCGAATTTGGCCGACACCCATTAACAAGATGGAGATCTTGCGTATCCAAACTGAGTTTGTAGAGCCATATCTCGGCAACCCACACGCACCCTGCTCAGGAACGGGAAAGGGGTGCTCGTATGCTTTTGAACGTGTTACATGACGCCTCGATAGTCTCCGTGAACAGAGGATAGTCAGTCAGTCATTTCCGCTCTCCACACTACGGAGGAGTCAATATACACCTGACTGAATTGGGTGCCTCGGCTGAAGTATGAAGTGGGGCTCACTGCTATACAAAAACCCCGAAATCTGGATTTGGGCCGACGATGCCAATGAAAATTGAGCGACATGGTGGACCAGACTAAAAGAAGTATGCCACACACGAAGCTAACGAGATTTCGCAACTTTGATATATTACCGAGGCAAATATACCGACTTATTCCCTTACTGCAAATACATGATGCTCGCTTCGGCAAATGAGAAACTTCATGGATTCCAAACAATGATCAAGTTACGGATCTGCCCAAATGCCCGAACCCATCGCTCGTAGAAGGATCGAAAAGGCATTGAAACTCGATGTGATCATGAGTTCTGCAGATAGGCTGGGAAGGCATTTGCCTGCTGGATGGCGCCTCTGGAAGCGACGACATTGTTTGCATCAGGCCTGATCGACATAGGCATTGAGACGACAACTATGAAAATGATACGGTTTGCTCACCAGGCGTTGAGGGCTGGCAACATACTAGATCTGCTCAACGTCATTAGAATACGCTGTTGAGAGGTTGGACGATGATCTCATGCTTCGTTGCCATAGTTGAAAGTGCTATGCGAGAGCGAGTTGTTACTCATTACATCACCATAATTGTTTCCAACAGGAAGTGAGCTAAGAAAGCCCATATTCTCTGGAGCTGCGGGACCTTGCCCAGCGACCATAAAGTTTGCCAGGGCCATCACATCCATGACTTTTTCAGGCGACCCCGACTGCACAGAAGCAACTGCTTGGGCAGCGGTGATGATTTCGTGGGTATAAGGCCCATACGCAGCCAGATCCACTGTAATGGGGGGAGGGGGGAATGAGAAGAATGCCTCGACTAGTAATAAACATACGCACAAGGTCGCGGGGCACCATATCTCACTTCCCGAGCTTGTGATGTTGGTTGTTTCCTTGGTGGAGAGGCCTGTGCGGGGATGGGAACATTGTGCGCTGCATTGACGAACATCAGGACGGAACAAAGAGAGATGGGCCTACTCACACTTTCCATACCCAAGCACCCCTTGGAAATGTGCAAAGGGGTCTCCGTGGGAGCACTGGCGGCTATGTAAACGCACTGGCAGCATGGAAATACTTTTCAACACACCTGCTCCTGATCACGAAGACAGGGCTCGCAAGACTGGCCTTCGGGGACACACTGAAGAAGCGTTTTATTCAGCGATGTCTAAGGATGTATGCAACACTCACCAGGATAGAATACTGCCGACACCGCCGACACGCGTTCGAGTGAAGATGACGAACACGCAAGTTGATTCTAACACAGAACTCCTCATCTTGGTCCTCAAGGCGCTTCAGGTCTTCAGCGCTATATGCTCGGCGCCTTCTCGTGCTATTAGTATCGTTGCGAGCGGAGAAGGTGGCCGTGCACTTACGCTGAGCCACGCAAAAGGGGATACATTGTAGCTGAGTGGTGCGCAACCACCCGTCATTTACCATGGTTGAAGATATAAATGATTTGACGAAGGTTGCATTACTTATCTTACAAAAATGGGATGTGAAAGACGACTGTGCCCTCCTGGACCCAGCCTAGCATAGTATTCGCGATCTCAACGCTCCTAATTCAGACGCGCCTGATCACGCGTCACGCGTCGTGGGAGGCGCCCGTCGGGTACAATCAGAGGCCATTTAGGAACAGCGGATGCTCCACCAGCCTTCCTGCATGTGAACGCCGTGCGGGATCCAAGTCCAAGCAACTTCTTATGAAACTACTCATGATAGGATGTTGTATATAGCTCTAGAAGGCAGTAATCTCGTTACACCTCCCAATGCAGGAAGAGCCGGAGCAAAGTGACTAACCGTTAGCTCACGGCACCCTCGCGCGCGCCATACAGTAAGGGGGTGCAACAGCACACCGAGAGGTGGGTAAACAACCCGATGGCGGAAAGGTTGTTCCGCCGCTGGACAAAGCGACTCGTGAGTGAAGCACACCGGAAAGCAGCCCATACGCTTCTCCATAAGAAAGAGCAACTCTTCGACTGATCCATTTGTCCAAAGGAAAGGTTTACCAGTCTCCAATTGAAAGACAATGCAACCTAACGAAAAAATATCCGCGCTTGAGGTAATAGGCATTCCATCTACGATATATCAGAGCTGTGGTGCCTTCCCCACTTATTTCTCACCCAGTAGAGTTTCGGGCGCTTGAAAAGGTGAAAGCTTCCGTCCAGCTTGCGGAAACGAGCCAATGGTAACGGCTGCTTCAATTTCCATTATTCGTACTTGGCAGCTTTGAAGTACCTGAACAAAGTTAAAAAGCCAATGAGAGAAATATTATGGTCACGAACCACCTCAGGGAGAGATACAACCTCTTTCGACGAGCAAACTGTGGAGTTGCTCCCATGAACCAACATTACGTTCCCCGGACTAAGCCTGGTATGAACAAGGAGTTGCGAGTGGATGTCTGTGACCTTGTCGGCGCTTATCCCTAACCGGGGAGAGCCCCTTGATCTTTACTCACAGTCTAGGCCCCGCAACATCTGTAATGCTAGCTGGATTAAGTGGATCCTCGGAAAGGGGAAAGACCTTTCAGCATTTATTACGTCCTGTAGTGTTTTGCTGGGTGCCTCAAATACGAAGACATGGAACATGCCCCACATCTGATAGTCATGAAACTGCTGCAGATATCTGAATTCTGTTCAAGGCGCGCCACCTTTACAAGTTTACACCACAATTCAGAAGCGCTCACTGGGATCCTTCCAATGCCATCGCATGCAAGGCGTGAAGGGCATCGATCATTCTGAGAACCTGTTGAGCGGCATTCGGTTTGTGGTACACGGTCTTTATGACCACAGTGCCGGTTCTCAAGCAGTCGGTGGCTTTCCAAATAGAAGGAATCGACTCGTTCTGCCGTCTAGCGCAGCTTTTGAGGGTATCTAAACGAGTTGAAGTGACTGAAAAAAAGCATCTTTTCTGCCCCCACGCACACTGGCCCAAAATGATATTCCCCTCTTTGAGCGTCAATACGCAGCTACTCCCTGCGCTGCAAAATGACGTTAAACCACTTGAATATGAGCACGGAAAATAGAGGTTGTACTCCTCGCAATCCGGCCCCAGGTCATTGAAACTGGACGGCATCTCTGGCTGGTGAAGAGACTTTCGTCTCCTCAGACGCCGAATGGACCCACAGATAATAAACTCTTGAGTTCCCTCTTATATCCTATGGCCAGGTTCTAAGGCACAGAGCAATGAGGCGATAGCCTTGATTCACGGTTAATGTACTGCTATACGTGGATGCTCATATTGCACGAATGTCACCGATATAACTCTCGTTACATCCGCTCAAAAAGCTCCAGATGAATCCATATGACTGTAACAAATCCAGCAATCTGTCTCTTAGTACAGAAGACTACGCATTAGCGTTGATTGAGAATGAGAGTCCAGTGATTTCCCAGTGAGAACCATCAGAAATTTCGCTTACTATAGGACCAGCTGTCAGGCGAGTGAATTGTTTTCTCAACGATCTCATCGCCGGCCAAGCGCCGGTGATCCTCGATTTCCACATCTCAACCTCTTGTGTAAAGTCAAACGGTCGGCAGTCAAACCCGAACAACCAAGAATACGACGCTTCATGCAACGCTCGGAGCAGACGAGGATAGCCTTCCAAAGCTTCTATCCATTCCTTACAGATTTAGCAGAATCAGCCGCGCCGTACTCCGCATGCCTGTCCAGGGCATAATAACCCCCACTCACCATTGGGCGTTGGTAGCGCGGTTGTCTGATAGAAAGACTCTGGAGGTGAGGTGCGCTGTCATGTATGCAGTGCAGCGCTCCGATGATATGAACTGAGCTGTGCAGTGTGATTGAGAGTCGCTTCAAGGAAAAGTTATTGGTCGCAAGATCTAGTGATGTGAAAAACAAGGTCAACATTTTTGTGTTCGCGACGTAATCAAGCTCCAAGTCTTCCACCGCTCTATGGGCCAAAAGTCTCACAAATCTAAACTCCCGCCCAAGGGACAGCGATCGTAGGTGTGGTAGGCACCAAAAAAAACTCCGCACCCCCAGGCTAGACTTCGGCGCCCAAACATCATTCATGTACTTCGAATGGTGGGGTTGGTCTCTGAAGAATCCAGGCAATTTGCTGTCCAGACATTTCACGAAGGAAGAAGAGAGATCAGGTCCAGTATGTAGCGTAAGCCGAACGATATTTTTGGCGCAGGAGAGAACCTCCAAAAGCATGGCGTTGGTTAAGGCCCTTCCCCACTCTGATGATGTCTTGACCTTGAACGATTGAATAGCCCTGCAATATTCTGTAGAATGTGACAGCGGGTGCTTTGACGTCAGCCCAACAAGGCAAAGCCGCCCAGAACGAGTGGAATCGTTTATTTCGAGAGTTCTGTAAAGAATGTCCACAGCAACCCTGTGAATGCGACTATGGAGTCCCATGACCGCTCTAATATTGTTCCAAGTTACACTTCTGAGTATATAGTGGAGCAATTCATCGGGAACGTCCAGGAGACCCAGCGGTGCCATGTCGGAACCAACGTAACCTGTCGGCTCTTCTGATTTCGAAAGAGGATGCCTTGCCATGAGGATTCCTCTTTAAGACGCTTGAAAACCCGCGAATTACATTGATGCCGCAACATCACGAACTGAACAACTTGCTGGCCTCCATACCCAAATCGTCGATCCTTGAGCCCCCGAGGGATGGAATTGTATGGGATGCTACAGGCCCCGGCGGTTGAACTTAGCCCACACCAAAGTTGCATGTTCTGGCATCTAATGAATATCTGGCGTCCCTTGAGTTGAGAAGCTCGGAGCCAGATTGATCTAGCGTGTTTTTGCCACTGGTTCTGGCTTTGCCCTCTGCGGCTCATCTATGACCGTACGCATTGTGGCGCCAATGTTGGATTCGTCCGATGGGAATCTAGATCTTGCTAAGCAGGACCCAGATTTTCCATCACAACCCAATCGACTTATTCCACTACTACGAAACATTGAGATAGCGAAAGCCATTCCCATACCTTTAAGAGCAGAGATGTTCGCCGCAAACGCAGACCAAGCATGTTTCTTCCAGGTCTGTCCCAGAGCACTTCTATACACCTAACCACCAGTGTTCGAGGCGGCAGCGCCCCGCTCTTACTTGAAATCGCCTAGTACGTTTCAGCTCTCGTCCAGTCCCAATATCATTAGGTTAACGACGTCAGCCCCACGACAGAGGATGGCACGAAAATACAACCATCCTTGCTCGAAGCTCACTCTGTAAACTCCGCATTCAGGATTCCTTCTTGTTTCTGCGGCGATGATGTCGAAGTCTGCGACCGGATCGTCGATGGGCAAGAAAAGGAGTTCATGGTTTGTGCCGACCGGTTTTGTCCTTTTCAAAGTAGGTCTCGTTTCGGTTCCCTTAATATGTCTCACTGATGGGAGAAATTCCACTGCAAGTCGATCTTACTGCGGTGTATACAAACCCTTCTGCCCGCTCTAAATGCTATGAAACCTTTGGTCAGTTCACGAATCAGACTTCATGATTCGAATTAACGCACACATCGTTTCACGTCGCAGAAGAAGAATTCAACGAATGTCATTGGCAATCCTCCCGACCGTTGGACGCCCGGGGTTATCGGTCGGGATCAGACTCAGACGGCAGCATCGAATGCGACGTTGACTATCCTGAAGATGATGAAGAAGGGTATATTTCACCGACTGATAGTATCCATGACTTCGTAGTCCCAGATAACTTCATTGAGTGGGCATCGGACTCAGAGAGCGATTACGGTGATGCCTTTGTTACCGGGCATCAAGAACCCAAACCGAAGAAGGTGTGCAAGCTTTTACCACTTTGAGGAATGGAAAACTGATATCTTTAGCGATATCTTTCACCCGAAGGTGCGTTAAGGCCTACCCAGTTATTCACTGCTTGACGAGGTGAATTAGACTGCGATGCTGAAAGCGCTACCCGCAGCGCAGGCACAAGGCCAGAGAAGAGGTTGCGCATCGCCGATGCCAATTGAAGGATAGGTATTTAAATTGGAACCCAGCTTGTGCCTAACTGAATATCGTTTCTCTTCCCTGTGTACGCCGTTTGAACTTAACAGTAAAGACCAGTAACTTTGCGTAATTACATTACTCTCGCGGCGTCAGAGACAACATGTGTGCTTCCTCCCCTATCTGATCGCTATTATCAAGCAAAATTCCAGTCATGTTCACAGTCCATTCAAGGGTCGGCACAAAAGCAGAATAAGCGATGGGCCGGAATTCACGACAGAACAGGCCTGTGACATAAGAGTTAAGCGCCCAGAAGCTGCCACAGGGACACGCAAGTGAACCAGTGCACCGAGCGACCCCTTTTGGGCAGTACTATCTATTTCCCGCCATCACACATGGGCTGGGACTTCTGCCCCTGAGGGACCTTCGGGCATTCCTAGGCACTTTCTGCGAGAAAAAAAAAGATTATCGCAGAGACTGCCCGAAATCCCCTCCAGATTTGACTTCCATCAGTACAGTGGACGAGACGGCTACGGCTCATTTTGAACGCGCGAGGAACCTCGACCCCGCTCATATCACCGAGCCCCTATCCGCCGCTAAATGACCGATGGCTCCATTGTACCGTCAACGGGAAGGCTTACAACCCCTTTTGAGCGTTGTAAGAGGATCTTATAAGGGGTATAGGTGGAATCGAAAGGCACCAGCACCTACTAATAGAATTAGGCTTGCGCTGATCAAACAACAACAACAAAGAACCCCAGGACAAGGCCCAGACGCGTCGATCATTCACCGAGTCTTGTCGTTCCAAGACAGGTTACCTTTGATTGTTGAGCTCATAGGAAAGTATGATCTCGCATTCAGATAAACTGGAGTAGTGAGATAACCTAAATGGGATACAACAAGGCCATAACCTCCAGTAACCCATAGACTCGGGCGTCCACCGAACGATATGGGTTATCGCAGGATTTGGTAGTGCGATCAATTTCCCTACCAATTCCCATCAATTCTAAGATCGAGCAGCGACTGACAGCTGCTTGCAAAACGGTGGACCGGTTTGGACGAAATCCGCCTTTCTGATCTTACAGTTAATTAGATATCGATAGGCAGTATTCCGACAAAATCCAGCTTTTGATACTTGTTTAGTTTCGGAGCTGGCCAAATACATAGAGCTACTTTTCAGGTCGGCGCCACAAGGAAGGAGCCTATGGGTTTCCTGGAATGGCTGACTGGTCCCAGAATAGACTGGGAAATACGAGAGTAATATTAGCCTTCTCTATTCGGACGTTCCAGACGGGGCATCGTAAAGAAGGTTACTCATAGATCTACGAGTATCCACGTAAACCTACTGTAGAACTACGTAGATATGAGTAGATATGTTGTAGTTCTAGCACAGATCTCGTAGTTTTACGTAGATCTACGTGGATACTCGTAGATCTATTCGCAGCCCTTTTTACGATGGGGCAGCCTCGGACAGTTCGTTATGCCGGCACACTTCAAATTGGTGAAGACCCCGTAGTATATATAGACAGTAGCTTGCCCGCTGTCAGTCCTCCTCACCAACACCAATGACCACCAATGACCACCAGCATACGTCCACTGCTATTGAAGCATTTGGGGAGCCCCTATTGGCTTCGTCACCTGAACGCTTCGTGCTCTTTCCTCTCAAATACGAAGACGTGCGTACGCTATACCTATTACACCATGCATGTTATGAAACGGACAACAATTAACTGCCACATTAGATTTGGAAAATGTACAAGACTGCTCAAGCATCGTTCTGGACGGCTGAAGAGATCGACCTTTCAAAAGACATCCGTGACTGGAACGAGCGTTTAAGCCCTTCAGAGAGAGACTTCATAAGCCACGTTCTGGCGTTCTTTGCAGCTTCTGACGGAATCGTCAACGAAAATTTGGTTGAGAGATTCGCAACTGAGGTACAGTCTGCAGAAGCGAGATGCTTCTATGGCTTCCAGATCATGATTGAGAATGTGCACTCTGAGACATACAGTCTCCTTATTGATACATACGTGAGAGATTCTGTGGTCAAGAGTAAGCTGCTCAATGCAGTAACCACGATGCCTGCCATCACCAGAAAGGCTGAATGGTCCTTGAAATGGATCGGCAGCACCGAATCCTTTGCTCAGAGACTCGTGGCGTTTGCGGCTGTAGAGGGAATATTTTTCTCGTCGGCGTTCGCTGCCATATTCTGGCTGAAAAAGAGAGGCCTTATGCCAGGCCTCACCTTTTCCAACGAATTAATATGCAGGGACGAAGGCTTACACACAGATTTCGCTTGCTTGATGTTCTCCCATCTTCAACACAAGCCGCCCATGGAGGTCGTTCAACAAATCATCACAAGCGCCGTCACAGTTGAAAAGGAGTATCTGAAAGGTGCGACTACCCTACTTCCTGAAGAGTGACCACGGCTTGCTGATTCGCACTGAAGATGCGCTGCCAGTGGCAGTCATAGGCATGAACGAGAGCATGATGGCCACATATGTCGAGTTTGTGGCAGATCGCTTGCTTATCAGCCTTGGTGCGAAGACCGTCTTTCATGCGAAAAACCCATTCGATTTTATGGAGATGATTTCGGTGGAGGGTAAGACCAACTTTTTTGAGCGACGGGTGTCGGAATACAGTCGGGGTCAGGAGCGCCCATTCAGCATAGCGTGGAAGGGCGGAAGGGAAAATGGCCAGAGCTCTATTACTTTCGAAGAAGCATTCTGATCAAAGTGCATAATAACCGGGCAGGGCAACGCCAACCATTCAAATATCCTATGTGGTCATGATACCTTCAACTGATTTTCTTTGTGTACTTGTCGGAAATACTAAAGCGGCATATGACGTGTGTGCACTTGTGATCTGCAGCTTGTTGCCATGCTATCTGCTATTCTATTCGGTGAGTAGTGAAGGTAGATGGTAGGTGGCTAACGTGTGACGCAAAAACCCGTAGCGAGCATCCCCAAGCAACGAGATACTGTGTGGTCCAGTTGAAGTGGAAGCGAGTGGAAGCGAGGGATATAAACGCCAAGTTGACGGTGGCCGCGGTGATAGAGACGAGATTACCCCTTGAAGACAGGGATAAACGACATGCAAAATTGAGTGAGGTTTGATGTATACAGGAGTACTAACCTAGATACTATACAGTGTCCAGGAAATTGAGCAAAGGAAGAGTGTACCAATACATTGAATACAGAATGGGCTTGATGATGTAACTAAAAGTTGAAGGTCTTTGGCCTGCCCATGGGCCGTTCTTAGGCAAAAATTCGAGACCGCCGATTCCGAGATACAAGTTGGCAAATATCTTTCCCCTAGCAGGGGTACCAAGGAGATGGAAATCGCGAAGCCTATGCTTCGAATGCGCACAACCGAAATCACGACGGAGTATACCTCGGAATGGGATGGAACGAAGGTCATGGAGGGTGTTGCTGCCATTACTCCTACACTGACGGAAGTGTTAAGGGCAGCCACTGTGAGCTCCGACGGTGATGAGAAGTCGAATAAGGACCGCGTGGCAGTAAGTAGCACCTGACGCAAAACTGGGTGTCGTCTCAGCGTCTCTGCTAGGTTCGATATTTGATTGCGTCCCAGCTCCACTATGTGCGCTCCAGGCGCTCTGCATGCGTGGCTCTTGGAGTTGGCATCGTGACATGGTCTGGGGGTTCTTCGTATCAGGTACTAGCTCTCAGGAACAAAGTGGGGCTGTTGCCGAGCTATCAGTCTGTTCAGAATGCTGTCGACACACTTGCCGAGCGCTCCATGGAGCAAGGGAGCGCTATCGCAGATGAACCTCATGCTCTTGCCTACGGCAATTTGTCAAACATCGACTTTGGACTTTGTTGGACAAACTCCCAAGGCAATACCAAAGGTCCAGCATGGCGCCTTTCCTGTGATCTACAAGCTTCCAAGGCCTGTGAAGGAGGACATAGCAATCAGCCTTATTCTCAAGCACATGAAGCAGGCTTGACTCCTGGAGCTTAGCGACCTATGAGCATGGTACGAGAAAGAGTTTAAATCGCGTAAAAATGCGTTGCAATTCGAACAAAACGCTAAAGGAAGACGCGAAGTGCCCGAGGTGCCTGCCAAATCCTAGTAAGGCAATTTCTGGACGCCCCATATATGGAATGCGATCAACGGCCGCATAACCTTCCACCTCCGCCGAGCCACAAAGGAGGAGGTGGACTGGCCAACAAGCCAGCCATGTAAATCGACTCCAATGCCAGCACTGACAGCCCGAGTCAATCTCAAGGAGACAGGGACCAAAAATGGGAAGCCATCACTCAACCGTTACGATAATGAAGCCCAACTGAACAATCTCAAGCACACTGATCACCTGCTCAACAGCACGCTCAGACGCCAGGTAGCCATCAGGGAGATCGAACCCAAAGCCCCTGTTATGGGGTCAGATGAGGAGTCAGACTTGGATGAATCAGGTGCTCCTGCGAAATGATCGAATGTGAAGGAGGAGATAGGGACCAGAGGCTTCTGATCCAGACAACAGGCCAATGACTGATGACCAATAAGGCACAAATGAACCACCGAACTTGTGATAGATAAAAGATTTCAAGGCAACAAAGCCATGTCTGGCTTGATAGAAGGTACTACGATGTATAAGGATTTGATATATAAGCCAACTGCCTCCAAAATTACTGCTCCCTCACTCTCAAGAATATCGACGACTGCACCCATCAAATCTGTCTTGACAACAAGGATATTTCCAACCGAATACCTTACTCCACTTCCATGAAGGACTTCAGGGAAGTAGATCTTCAAGAGACCATTCTCCGCAATTCGTTGGACAGTCTGGGTGTGTGCATTAGAAGTGTCAATCAAACAACCAAAAAGAGGAGGCTCACATCCAAACTCCGTACAAGATGAAAAGCCGACTCATCGGTTTTATAGAAAAGGTCAAACTTTGACGATGGCTTCTCCACGTATTGATACAGTATCAGCTCCTTCACCATGCAGCAATGTCTGGTGTGAACACCAGGATAGACTCCAACAGAGACAGCAAAATGATGTGTACACTTTGCACCAATTAACAAACAACGGCGTGTACTGGCCGTTGGTACATTCTGAACGCAAATAAGCATTACATTCACATAATAAGAAAGATGACATACCACATGATTGTTCTGAATAGAACGAGAAAGCCCAGTAAAGTAGACGTCGCTGAGGGAAGATATATTGGGGTCGCTTAAGGGACGTTGGTATGAGATTCTGTCCAATTCATGGTCACTACCCTCAACGTCTTCCGTGGATTGCGATGGACGTTGAAACAAGTTGAGAATTCCAGAGAAGCAATAGGCAATCAGACGGAACGTGGGTCCAAGTAGAGAAAGCATGACTGGTAAATGAACCATCTCTTGCAATACTCTTCTAGTCTTATATATGTTGACTCACTAGTGTCAACCGTGTGCCAGTACGTTACTAGGTGAACATTTGATCCTTCATTTATTTGCTTGTTACTGTCAACAGTGGGAGCGCAGATCTTTCGGTTAATCTTGACTGCATCTGTTAAATGCGTCGCCCGACGATCAAATTATCTAAAGACCCAGACATTCTACCAATGCAACAAGTGGATCTAGCTGTTGAAGCCGAGTCAGGAAGCAATCTTTTACCAGTAACGATGGCAACATATCATTCTTGGCATTCCCATGTCACATCAACATATAAATACTTGGGTATTCCGTAAGATAATCAACAACAAGCGTCTGTTCTCTTTCTGCCCACCGGCATCAATATGTCTATGTGTGTCCCTTTTTTGCCCCCACATACTCGAAGTGACACTTACTGCACCTATAGAACCATGTACATAACCAAGGGCCAGTTCTCAGACATGCGCAACCGTGGTAAATGTGCAGGATCCGGACGAAATGCACTAACCTATATCAGGTAAGGTGAGTGTTTTGTATGCCATGCTCCACTTACTCAATATGTCGTCAGTAGCCAGGTGTACCTGAACGACCGAAAATATTGGAAAACATTCAAGTTACATCACATTACAGACTACATAGTCACTGTTTGTACAACGTGAACCAATGACCAGTCTCTGTGGCTGGAAGTAATAAACCTCCATTCCCATGGTACCACTATACCTATTGCATATATGCAAGCAAAGAAACAGAGGGGCAGATCAAGCGAACAAGCACTTCTGGCTGATCTGTGCCCTCATCAACCACTTCAACGATCTAGATCTGCTGTACAGTTACAAATCACTGGCAACCGATCAACAGTCCTAGGAGTTGATGCAATGACAGCGTAGAAATTGTTCAAGTTTTGATATTAGCTGAGATCAAGGGTCTGAAGTGGCTAACTTGTACCCAACCACAAGGAGTTTGTTTAGAGTTGAATCCCATGTACGTTATGCTGCCTTCACCAACAGCTCAGCAGAGTGACCATTAGTGTTCACCACAGGTAACCCGCGGGTACCAGCTGAACGCACCGTACCCGCACCCGGGCAATACCCGACCCGGAACCCTGCGGGCTTACCCGTCATTTTGAGCTCAAGAACGACGAAATCGGTCCAGAAATGACCGAGATATCTTCAATTTCGTGTCCTTTAACGAAATTGACCATATCTCGCCCGTTTCTGGGCCGATTTGGCTCTTTTTGAGCTCATCTGAAACGGCCGGGTACAGGAATCATGACCTTAAAAGCCCCGAAATTATATAATCGTCACGTGACATCAGGCAAAACCCAACAGTACTGATAAACCTTACCACTAACGTGTCCAGGCAAACCACTCGAGGACGATTTGTGGAGGAGGCACACAGATATCGAGAATTCGGGCTCGATAGGCATGTATATGAAGCCCCTCTGCACTACCATGAGACGCTGCTAAGCCTTTGGATCGCCCGAATATTTCTGATCACTTTATCTTGTATTTAAATGCTACCAATAAAGTCTTTGGCTAGACGAGTATCCCCAAGCACACCTGAAGCCATGGGAACCTCTGAAGATGTGACTTGCTTCATTGAAATAATTTTCCGTGCTTCACAGTATGGTTCAAGCAGCGTTTTCATGGAAGACTATTCATGCACTGCCAGGGCCTAGCACAGAAATCTTGGAGATTAGAATTTATGGGCAGGTCACGCTCAAAACATACATCGGAGGTCAAAATACCAATTCAAATGAGGCAAGTCACATCTTCAGATGTTCCCATGGCTTCAGATGTGCTTGGGGATACTCGTCTAGCCAAAGACTTTATTGGTAGCATTTAAATACAAGATAAAGTGATCAGAAATATTCGGGCGATCCAAAGGCTTAGCAGCGTCTCATGGTAGTGCAGAGGGGCTTCATATACATGCCTATCGAGCCCGAATTCTCGATATCTGTGTGCCTCCTCCACAAATCGTCCTCGAGTGGTTTCATTACCAGGAAAGGAAATGCCCAAGCAGATCACGTGACGTCCGCCGCTCGTCAATGTCCGCTACCTTAGCAGGAGACTTCGTCAGCACTGGGCCACAGCCTGCGCTCAGAGGAATCGTGGTAGAGTCGCAGGTCCTGCATCCAGCTGCAGCATCCTCAGTCTTTGATGGGGTGAAGTCCACCTACCACCGATGCTTCTTTAACTCTCGAATGGCGAGGCAATCTCGACGATAGCGTTGGTGCATTGAGCTTCGGAGAACGGCTCGAAGGCTGCGATCCGTGCTCCTCACATGATTGACCTATACGACCGGGTTCCAGAGACCTCTACCACGGTCGTGAGAAAAATCACTCACCAATGGATGATCTCGCAATCAGCGATTCTCTTGCTAAGGCTCCAACCATATAGTATATGTATACGGGTCATCGCGTAAATATACATATACACTTTTTTAGACAGTTTTACTGTATAATATACGGTTATACAGTCTAGATTATACGGTTGTGCCCACCACCTGCAAACCTGGGCAAAATGCCAAGATACTTAGGTGTAAACCTCCTCGGTGTGTCTACCAACCAGTCTGAAGTGTCATCCCGTCTGTACAAGCCCGAAACTCCGAGGATAAATGTTTTGCTCAGCCCTCTCGACTCGAGGACGACCATATGATATCCCATCAAAAAGATCAATCCCTCCTCGTACCAATGTTCAAGGCCCAATTTGAGCCCACCTTCCTTAGACAAAGATTAGAAGGGCACAAAATTAGCTGATGTGAGCATATCAAAAGTAAATGAGGCCCACACACCTATGTTTTGCGCGAAAGCAGCCATAAGTGTATACAGAAACTGTATACTGTATGTTTACTGTATAGGTTGGATTCAGCAAAAGGTGTATACATATACATATACATATACAGTATTTACTGTTTATATATGGTATATAGACAATATGGTTGGAGCCTTATCTCTTGCCCAGGTCTGCCTAGTTTAAAAGCCATTGCGACGTTTGACCTGGAGGCCGTTGTATGTAAACCGCGTCGCGTCAAAGGCATGCACGAAGTATCGGCAACATGAACAGCAGCTGGCGTTGGGTGGCGTCACTGAACCAGCCATGTATATCCGCGAATATGCCTTTAGGATTAGCGCGGCCGTGGCTGCTGTATAGCGAACACATCCTGCAGGAGCTCGGTTTCTGGGAGGAATGATTGTTCGATTTGGGCTTCGCAACACAGCAGTTCAGTTTCGTGGTTAGCCTATTCATTGGCGAATTCCACTCACAATATAAATCGCCTAACAACGCAGAGACGCTTTCGCCGAGTGCGTGATTGAAGGAAGAAACAAGGTATGCAGGGGACAGGCCCGGTGTGGGTGCCAGTTTAACGGATCAAACCAATTCCCGCGCTCGTCAGGCGGATTTCCATCCCACCGTCCAGAGGTTGTCCAATCACGATGATCACAAATTCCAACTTTGTATCCAACTCAGCTCTTTGTTTCGTGCTCTGTTCTCTCATATAAGCATCTTTCTATCCAGCGAATTGGACAGCTTCCTCTGGCAGACGCGTATCGGGCTTGCCTCCAAGCAAGGAGGACGGCGCCAGGGAAGAAGCCAATCCATCGTCACAGCACTGGTTCGACATCAAGCCCTCAGCTCGACTTTGATCGACTTCCACCTGCAGTAGGCATGCCCCTTCTGACCGGCCTGATAAACCAAAAGGTTCACACTGTCCCATCCTTCGAACTCGCGAATCGTGCAGTCCTCAAGAACGCCCCAGTGGCGTGCAAGATCTGGAGAAAGCCCAAAGAAACCTAGGCCAGCTTGATGAACATCCGCCATCCGCTTACGGGTAATGCACAGGACAATCACGCTGAGCAGGCTACAGCCAGGTTCCGCTTATGAGCCCCAACAAAGCCTCGGACCCAAATCGATTCCTCATCTTTTGGGCCCCGATGTACTTGGGTCTCCGTATGGTTCTGCCTCGCCTGTGACGGTCCACCCTATTACGGGCAAACCATATGGGACCAATTTTCCACGGACAATGGTCCGAGACGATGCTAGGTATGTTGATTCCTCGTTCGCGTTGACATCCTCTGACCTTCAGTCGCAGGACCCGCGAAATTGTTCTTGATTCTCCAGGCGGCAATTCCGTTGCAGTCGTCATCACCGTGTACACCCCCGGGCTTCATCTGGCACTTTATCCCACTCGCCACCTCAGCCCGACACTGGTACTCCGCCTGGTGCAACTCGTGGGCAAATCCGGGCTCTATGAACACTTCCAACCTGCGAGTGGTCTCGCCGCGGCAAGGATGAGCGCGCTGCTCACATATGGCAGTCGGGGCAGCATCAAAAGTTAGTTTTGGCAAAAGGCCACCAAAGCCCAGAGCGTTGGCGTCGTCGGCAAATGGGGTCTTCATACCACCCCAAAATGACCAAACGAGCACCTTGTCATTCACAACGATGGTCTACGCAACAGTGAAGTCAACCAGATCGCGAAAGAGGTTACGCCGAATCATGAAAGCCAATGGCCGAAACAACCCATCTTCACAGTGAAGTCTTGCCTTCGTTTTAAAGGCGAAACTTTCATCTAGCAGTTCAACGCCAACTGTTACATCCATATTACGCGTAAAATTGATGCGCACGATATCGCTCGTGGACGTATCCACTCCTCCACCTCCTCTTTCGATGAAGGCTCGCCAGACGCACTAATTGAAGTCCTCGTCTGCCTCCTCCCTCGCGCACTCGTCATCTCCATCGCCACCGACTCCCTCTTTACACCTCTCAAACAAAAGACGATCGCGGATGCCATTCCGGACGCAACGTTGGTGACGATTGAGAGTCCGGATGGGCACGATGGGTTTTTGTTCGAGTTTGAGGAGATTAATCGGCACGTGTTGGAGTTTTGAGGAGGGGGCTTCTGGGGATGTATGAGCGGAGCGAAGAGGAGGATGGAGGTGTTGTGGAAGGAGGAGAAGGGCTCAAGGTGAAGAAGAGCAGTGTGTTTTGGGAGGCGTAGGCTCATGTTACGGCTCGGTAAGGTCTGAAGAGGATTTCTGCCTACACTCTACTAGGCTGGCGTGCCGAACGTTCAACCTTCGACTGATGCCAGTGACTTGGAAAACGTGCACCGTCGCGGTTGGATCATAAATTTCCTATGGACTGGTACAGAGAAAGAGCCATCATCTCCTTATAATTTGATTATGAATATCGACTGTTTCGCAGTTCAAGCAAGGGGTAGCTGCTTTCCGTTCTTGCTTATTCCGCAAAGACTTTACCGTATCCATCGTGCGATAGACTGTTGTGGTTCTCTACGCTAAACGAGAGACCGAAAATGGCTTAACCTTCGAGAAGGTTGGGAAAGCAGCAGCGATTTTGGGCATTGTGATAGATTGATTGAATTCCAGAGACAAAGAACGTGACATAAGGGAGAAGAAACTAAATCATATAACGAAGCCGGACCCGTGCGCAGCAAACGATGCCAGATTCTTGCTGCACCAGGGAAACCCCTTCGAAAACATCAGGCCTAGTGCTGTATCAATTCTTGCTGCCACTTCAAAAGGGTTGCTTGTGTAGACCAGCTTTACATATTCCAGCGTGAATTTGCGCAAGTGGGGATACCCTGCTGCGAGCACATCATCCAGCTCTTCACATTCCTCAAGCGTGATTGTAAGGGGTGTCTCTTGTCCTATGACGATAACCAGGACCAGACTTTCGAGAACGCTCTGACCCGAGAATGCCTTCAGCTCTTGTGTGAGTCCTCCAAAGGGAGGAAAGCTGGACGTATTGTACTCCGACCACATCTCCAATTTGATGGTCCGCAACGACTTCATCGAAGATTTCTTGAGTCTGGAAAATACAAAGCCTTGAAATGTCCATTCGTCAAAAAGCCCTAGAATCAGGGACCCGGGGTTAATACTGTGTATTGGATTCAAATGGCAACCAAATACTAACTTTCCAGCTGAAGGTCCATTACTTGGAGTCCACTTGGAACGCCTATGATTTTCTGAATCAAGGCGTCCTCAAAACGAGTACGATCTTTGCACTCCCGTGGATCAGAATGGACTTGGAGCTGCGACAAGCTTTCCAGGCTAATCGCTGGTGTTGGCGATGTAATGGAGGATTGAGAAAAGTCCATTGCGCCCTTCAATATCGAGAGGCGATCGAGCTTGAGTACAGGAAGAGCGTCGGAAGCACTTTTCCCGGGTGAGACGTGAAGGAGCGAAAGCGTTTGGGGGTGGCGGCATGATTAATAAAGTCGGTTGGGAGATCGTTGATTCCAAAGAGCGAGAGAATCGCGATGGGATTTCTCTGCACAAATCCATTGATATGGCGCTTGATTCCTTCCGACGTATTTTGCCATGACCGGTATGAAATTGCCTGTCGATTACCGTCAGAGAACCCAAACCTGAATTCAATGACCTTGTCCAACTGGTCGAGCACAGCAAAGGCCGCAATCCTGTCGTAGTTGTCCATGCATCCGATTTCCAAGACGCGAATGTGGCGGCTGAGATGAGGGTACGCAGCCAGATGCAAGTGCAACCTTTCCATTGGGTGAGGCTGGACCACTTCGCTCGGTAATTCCCAATCCCTTTTCTGAACCAAAGCTACTTCCCGAAAGAGCTGCTTTTGACATAACGGCGCAAAGACCTTTCCGACCAACGAGAGATGCTTGAGGCTGGTTTCATCGGCCGGTGCGTCGTCGGAGAGGATCTTAACAATAGCCTCGCAAATGTCGAGGGGGAGCGAGGGTCGCATTGAAGGAAGATCTTCACAGGTTTACCAGTGGGGTTTAGCTGGGGGGGATGAGAGTCGTTAAGGAACCCTGCGCTTAACCTTCGAGGAGTATTGGTGTACACAAACAAACAGTAGGGATCCACAAACCGATTTGGGGCATCGGGCGAAGCTGTCCAATGATCAATCGCAACGATCATGAATTCTAACCTCGCATTCAGCTCAACTCTTTACCTCGCGCTCTGGCTATGGCCAAGCTTTAGAGACCTATACCACGAGCATAAATGAATGGGACGTACCACTTAGTAATCTCGCACCCTGTGGTACTTTTGCCGATGTCTGCACGGTTGAAAGTCTTTGCGGCACTTGACCTTGAGCCAACGGTGTGCCAACGGCGTTGGATCAAAGGCATCCGTGACGCCTGGAAAGCAATGCTCAATTCCTAGTGTTAGCTGGTGTCAATTCACCAGCCATGCATCATCGGGTGTATTTTGAGCCCAGCGCCGTCGCTGGCGTACGCCCAACGCATCCTGCAGGAACTTGGATTCTGGAAGACATGATTGTTCCCTTGATGACCCCGCTTTCTTTCCGCAGTGACACAATGCTTCATTGAAATCTCAGGCTGTTGTGACCAAATAGTATCACTCACAGTTTGACTTGCCTGTGAACCGAAGAAACCAGCGGAGCTTAAACCTTCTTTCGGCTACTTGAAATAAATGGAACACGCTCCTTCTTTCCTCACCAGAGCTCGCTCCTCGCGCACTTCCCAATAGTGGTTCACGATCAGCGATTTCCAGGCCACAAACATCCACTCAATCTCTTTCGAAGATTTGCTCTATCAAATTCAAATCAATACCGACTTGATATCGACGATGGCGACGCCCGCCAACGCTGTGAAAGTGCTCGCTGGGGCTGCCATTATCACAGGAGGTGCTCTCATCGCCGTTCCTGTTGCCCTTGTTGCTGCCCCAGTTGCTGTTGTAGCTGCTCCGGTCGCTCTCATTACCGCCCCAATCGCTCTTGTTGCCGCCCCAATCGCTCTTGTTGCCGCCCCAGTTGCTCTTGTTGCTGCCCCAATTGCGGGTTCTTTCATGGCTCCAGTTGCGAGTCTTGCTTCCCCAGTGGCAGGAATTGCCTTGGGAGCCGCCGGATTTACGACCAATGGTGTCGCTGCTGGTGAGTCCCCTCCCCAGGTACCCCGGGGATCTCGAATTCGCCTGACTGATCTTCATCATCATCCTTGAACTATCAGGCTCGCTCGCTGCTGCATGGCAATCTATGGTATTGGGTGACTCAACTGGGGGAGTCTTCAGTATTTTACAGTCTGCAGGAGCGGCGATGGGTTCCCCGGCAGCTGCTCAGGCGGTTGGTCGTGTTGGAGCTCTCGCAGCTGGGGCTGTTGGTCTCTTTTGAAGTTTCAGAACTGATATAAGACTGATATCATAGTTACTTCGTCAATGCTTTCGGTTTTACTTCACCCAAAAACGAGTTAAAATCATCGAACCAAAGAGTTGACGCAAAGTTGACCTTGAAGCTTGCAAAAGGCTCTTATTTCCAAGACGGCCCGGTAGGTCGCGTGGCTGTGCTTCCATCTACGAGCTCTGAGCTCAGTCTCAGGCATTCGCTCCTTGAAGCTTGAAGTACTACCACCACCCCCGCTGGAAACAAATCCGCAAAATTTCTTCCTCTTTTTCACTCAACCGCCAGCCATAAGGTGGTCTCCACACTTGGAGACCAATAAATCCATTACGACGGTTCGGAGGCTCACACCGTTAGCAGATGTGCAAACTATTTGTTCTCGACCTGGCCAAACCGTTCTTGGGAGCCCACCACCCATCGCCCTCGTCTCGGCTCTCACGAGAGGAAGTCAAGTCGGGAGAGTACGCAAGCTTGCTTCTCGGCCAACCGTCGCCAGCCATCCATTGCGATTCCATCTTTCTCGTTCTTGGCCGACACCTTCGAGTAAGGCCAAATTTTGCTCAGAACCTCCTCGCGCGATCTAGCCCGTTCCAATCCTTATTTTACCGTTTGCTGAAGGCCAACTTCACTTTTCAATTGGATCTACATGCGAAAGTTTTGAATACAACCGCGAAGCCTTCCAGCCAGCCCCTTGACTCGCCGCCATGAAATCTCGATGGACCTCGTTACGGCCCGGCCCAAAAATTGAGCTTCATCGCTGTCTCGCCCTGCCTGTTGGCGCCACAGGCTATTTAAATTGCCTTTATACACACAAGCCAAGGCTGGTGGATGTCTCCGGGCCTACCCCTGCCTGCTGAAAGGACTCAGAATCCCGTCATCTTGCCAAAAGGAAGCAGCGTGCTACATTCTCGATATCGCCCACTTTACCAGGAGAGGGCTCCCGCGACTTTCCGATGTAGCCCAGAACCTAACCAAGCTGAGATGTAGCTAGATGGTGAGTTAATCTTCTCCCCCCCCCCCCCCCCCCCCCCCCTGTGTCGCTAATCGGAGCTTGGGATGTACTATATGAAGCTCATATGTAACCTGAAGAAATGGATGAATTCACTTCCTCCTCATTGGCGAACCAACTCCAACTGGTGCACTTACTGTCTTTGCTTGGACCGAAAGCTTAATATTTCAAATGAAAGGAGACACTGAGGCGTTAGGAATCTATGTGTACGCATGTCAATCGCCTGGGTCTCATCTTTGGCGCTGCCCCGTCGACTCCTATGCCTTGAAGAAAAGGGGGCAAGGCTGTTCATGACGCTTCAGCTCGCTCCCGATTAGTCAAAGAAAGGACCTGAAACGACATCCGTCCCCTTGGTATTCCACCACCGCAACTACGTCACTGCAGAGACTGCGACCGCTCTGTCCTTGCTAGATGACGGTGTTATGTCACTCGCTCTCCTTTCCTTCTTCTTCATGCGCCTCCTGAATGAATACTTGTGTTGGGCGCCTAACCTTATCAGTAGGCGTGAATTCTGCCGCAGCACGTGGACAGAATTTGGTCTGTGCGCTCGCGGCTGGTGATTCAGGGGAGCTATATCGGAAATACAACATCCCCAATCTCGCTCTTCCTTCCCTTCCAACAGTTCAGACTAGGTGAGCGTTGTGAACCATTTCTCGACAGCCGAGCTAACGCACGAGATAGGCCTTTCGAGAACGGAGAGCTGCATTGATGAGCGCCAACGGTACGGCACAATCTGCGTCTCCCGAGGAGCATCGTGGGGCTGACTGAGCATTGCGCATAGGCGACAGAATCGCTGCTGACGTGGCTGCAGCCATCCGAGGCGCCCAAAACCTGCAAATCACTGGCGGGAATTTTACCACCGTGGAGGGGAACGCGCACTATCACATCCAGATCAATGGACCCGAAATCACCGTCCTCGCTGCTTTGAAGTCAGTGCCCAACTTTCGAGATATTCACATCGCCACCTTGGGTAGGGCAACTCCAGGGACTGGTGTCTGGATCTTCAAATGGGAGACATTCCTATTGTGGCTAGATGCTAATGGCGTGTTGAGGATCATATGGGGTACTGGGATGCGTAAGTTAATCCTTAATTCCCCAAGATTAACCTGACACTTGAAGACAGCGGGTGCCGGTAAAACAGTTCTTGCGTACGTTTTCTGTTCGCTTATCGCGATCCATACCGTACCGTTGGCACTGACAGTGATATTATCAGGTCTATCATTATTGACGCTCTCGAAGGACGGGCCAAAGCATCGGACTACCGCATATGCGTGTGCTACCTCTATGTCCGCTACAGTGACCATACCAAGACGACGGTCCGCGACTTCCTCGAGGTTCTGGTGAAGCAAACTGTTGAGAGGCATACGAGTTGTGTTCCGCTCTTCAAGGAGGCTTATGCCAGGCATGTTCGAGAGGGGACCCGGCCGTCAGAGCCAGACCTTCTCAACTTGCTGCAACAGTTTTCCACACAGATGGAATCCACCTTCTACTTTCTTGACGCTCTGGATGAAGCACCCACTCCAATTCAGCTCGATCTTGTACGAAAACTTTCATCACTGAATGTCAAGCTCTTTATCACCTCAAGACCGATGATGGCTGTGGAGGCTCACTTTCCAGACGCTCACTGCTTTCGCATTGCTGCTCAAGATGGTGATCTCGACCTACATATTTCCTCGCAGATTTCTCGCAGCCCGGAGCTCTTTGAGGTTATTGGACAACCGGATGCGCCATTGCGAAAGCATGTTGAATTTGCTATCAAACAAAAGTGTGGTGGAATGTGAGTATGTCTCATGGCAGTGACAAACGGACAAGGGGGCTAACTCCCGCAGGTTTTTGCATGCTTCGCTTCAACTTGAGGCCCTGCAAGAGTGTACAAGTGTTCGCGATGTCAAGGAAACCCTCGATCACTTTCCCACTCTGATTGAAGATGTGTATCTCCAGACGTGGGCCCGCATCCTCAGTCAACCCTCGAGGAAGGCTCTGCTTGCAAAAACAGTCTTGTTATGGGTGCTCAAAGCTACAAGATCGCTCAAGGTGCAAGAACTGCAGCACGCTGTTGCAATCCGCCCCGAGACCTATCACTTTGACCACGATGCCATCGTACACGAGGCGGTTCTGGTTGCCCTGTGCCGTGGTCTCATCGCCGTTGAGGCTGGAAGTGGGTTTGTGCGACTTGTCCGTGAGTCTTCTGATCGAATATAAAAAAAATGCACAACCTAACTTAGTCCCTCTAGACTATACCGCCAGGGAACCTCTAGAGCGCCTCGTCCTTGAAAGCTTTCCCCATCCTCATTCCCACCTTGCTGCAGTCTGTACTTCTCGCCTCGTGGAACATGGTTTCCAACATGCATCACATGACTCCGAGGACGCTTTTCAGGCAGCATTGAATGCTGATCCCCTCCTTCCTTATGCCTATGATGCCTGGCCAACCCACGCAAAAGGTTCATTGGATGCACCTTCCAACGTCAGCCGAATGACGAAATTCATCGTCGAATGCCGGTCTTTCCCTGTGTTGCCCTATTACGATTGGTTTGACTTCCTGGGGCCCCTCCACGTCGTTGCATATTTCGACCTCCCTTTGAGCTGGGCGGGTTCCAACCTGACCCAGCTGCTCAATGCTCCGACTCAAATCCGGGCAGCCACACCATTACATCTGGTGTGTGCCCAAAATTCCTATCCAGCGGCGCAAGGGCTGCTCAGAATGTCAGGGATTCGCGTCAATCAAGCTGATGCGGACGGCTGGACAGCTTTGATATGGGCAACATCGCAAGGTCACGAAAGAATGATGAAACTCCTCCTTGCTCATCCTGAAACCGACGTCAACCTTGCGAGCGATGAGGGGCAGACAGCGCTGATAATTGCTTCCTGGCACAATCGTGAGGGTACGGTTGAACCGCTCCTAGCGCACCCTTTGGTCGAACTCAATCTGGCCGATGAGGATGGGTCGACTGCTTTGATCCACGCGTTGAGCAACGGTCACGAAAGCCTGGTCGTGTCCCTCTTGGCCGATCCCCGCATCGAGGTTAACCTTACTGATGATGCTGGCCAAACGGCCTTGATTAAGGCAATAGTGGATGGCTTCAAGGACGAGGTGGTCAAGCCCTTGCTCTTCCATCACCAAGCAGATCACAATCTGGCAGACCACCATGGGCAAACTGCCTTGATCTTGGCCTCGCAAACGGGTCGCGAAGTCATCGTCAAGTGCATTCTTGCTAGCCCAAATGCCGATATCAACCATGCAAACAGTGCTGGCTCGACAGCCTTGATTATGGCCGCGCAAACGGGTCGCGAAGACATTGTCCAGCTAATCCTTGCCCAGCCAATGATCCATATCAACCAGGCAGACAACGCTGGCTCAACAGCTCTGATCACTGCTTCAAAGCGCGGCCACGAGAGGGTCGCCAAGCTCCTTCTGGCCAATCCCAAAATTCAGGTCAATTTGTCAGACAATTCTGGCAGGACAGCACTGATGATGGCGGTAACCAATGGCGGCACAGACGATGATATGGTTAATATGGTGGAGCTACTAATCGCTCATGCTGAAACCGATGCCAACCTGAAGGACCATAACGGCGAGACAGCTTTAACCTTGGCCTCGCGAAACGGTCGCGAACGGGCGGTCAAGCTACTCCTTTGCTGTCCTCACATTGAGGTGAACCCAACTGGCAGCGTAGGGTCGACACCTTTGACCTATGCTATAGCAAACGGTCATCTAGGCGCTGCTTCTCTCCTTATGGCCCACCCCCTGGAAAAAGGTTGGGTGACTTTACTTGAGGCAGTAGGAAACGATTATACAAATGAGGTACTTCAGTTCCTCCTCGCGCAGCCCCAGACGGATGTCAACGCTATGAATCGCAGCGGGGAAACAGCTCTGACGTTGGCAGTGCGGAACGGCCGTCAGGGCGCAGTCGAGCTGCTCCTTGCTCATCCAGAGGTTGAACTCAACCGAGGGCATTATGCTAGCCTGTCACCTTTGGGCTGCGCGTTGGCAAACGGCAAAGAAGCTATCGCTGCGCTTCTTCTGGCACATCCCCGCATAGAGGTCAATTCTACTTATCCGGACGGTCAGACAGACTTAATGAAGGCAATAGGGGATGGCTGCACTGACGAAGCGTGCCAGCTTTTACTATCCCATCCTAGCATCAAGGTCAACCTAGTAGACCACGACAAACAGACGGTTCTAATCATGGCAACACGAAAACATCGCAAAAATATGGTCAAGTTGATCCTTGCGCATCCCGAGATTGATGTTAACTGGGCAGATAAGAGGGGGTCGACAGCCCTGATTTGGGCGACAGAAGTCCTCGATAAAGAAATATTCGAGTTGCTCCTTGCCCATGTCCAGATCAACGTCAACTCGGTGAATGCTGTTGGTCATTCGGCTCTGTCTATTGCAGTGGGCAGTGGCTATAGTGATGGGGCAGTTGAGCTCTCCCCCACCCCAATCTGGACGGACGACCTATTGGCGAGTTGCCGCAGAGCCAGGGCTCTCCACAGCGCCAAGGATCTCCAAACAGGGTCATGGCCCGGGGCCTTGTTTGCGCAAAATCCCGATTACTCTAAAGTTGCTAGAGGACGGAGCATCTGGAGGACAACTCGTGGCCAGATGGTCAGGCTCCTTCTCGCTCATCCAAAGATTCAGATTGGGTTATATGTGAGCATCCGGGAGGGCGCAGCCATGTGGTTTGGGGGTAAGTTACCAGGATGGTACACCCGTTAGTTGGCGCTCGGTCATTTTCAATTGTGCCTAATTGTTTAACGGATTGTACAGTCCTGATGTTTGAGATGTGTTGGGAATAGCAGTATCATACGCAATAAGTAGTAGAGCAAATGCTAGATTGGATTCATACCTTACATGTAATACGATAATATCAGCCCTTTCCCACTGGTCTAGTGCAAAGGGTTACTGGCTAAGTTAAGTGACTACACCTGCACCTACACTCCCATCCCAACCAGCTGGACAAGCTTCTACACGCACACTCTCCAAGTCTCCACCAAGCCTCAACTTCCCCAACCCACTTGGCTCGTCCGACAGTCACGATGGTGATAGATTCCCGACTCTGCCTAGCGCACCGATGTTGCAGACGGTGACGGCGCTCTTATTGGGCGTCTTTCTGGGTGAGGCCGGATGGTGATCAACGGCCTTGAGCAGGCATGAACTCCCATGAAGGGAATGGCGCAGACGGATTGGGTGTTGGTGCCGATGATGGTATGCTATATAACGCTTGTGCGATGTCGGGTATCGGGCGAATTGACTTCCAATATTGTTGAGCGAGGAGGGAATTGGAAGGATAAGCTCGGAAGTAGGCCAGCCCATGATCCCAAATTGCAAGAACCTTGAGGAGGAGGAATGGCGGGGAAGTGAGCTGGATGTACTTATTTGCCACTATTCGGGATATTGGTGGGTTGAGGGGCAGGAAGGAGAGCATCGGGGTTGACGGTGAGCTCGATTCGACTGGCTCTTGGTATCGACATGTTCATTGGTGGAAGGAGGTTGCAGCTCCGTGATACCGGGCAAGGAGGAATTTCTGCCCACGCTTGTTAGACCAGATACGCAAATTGAGAGCCATGGAAAAACGTACCCATAGTGAGGAATCTCGAGGCTCTTCTCCATTGCCTTCCATATGTTGTACCGTGCCCTTCCCAACTCTGCATGTAGGCCGCCGCAACGTCGCTCTTCTTAATCCTTCCCCCCTGCCACTTTCCGAACGCAGATTCATCGAGCCCATCTATTTTGCGAATGGGAGTACGGCGTTTGGGGCAGTCGGAGATGGTGTCCTGGTGGGATCCAGCTTCAACAGCAGTTCACCTGAGCCTCTAGCGACGCACTGAATAGATTGTCGGACCGTGTAATTGAGAGATTGGCTGTCCCACTGTGCTTCAGTCTTGCGCCGAGAAACTCGCCAGGATTCGGATTCGAAAGGTCGGGTGGACGCAGCTTCAGGGGCAACCAGAGCCTGGGTCGCTGAGATGAGTGGTGGAGGGATTGCAGACCCAGCGCCCGCTGCAGCTTCCTCCGAGTCGACTTGAATGACGTATACTCCTCCTCCCACTTTCGCGATTTCTCCTTCTTGGACGAGCAAAGTCTTGACTACACCGTTGGAAGGTGAGGTGATTTCGGCCCTGGTTTCGTTGGATGAGTCTTCGCATAGCGAGTCGAAGGTTGGGATCTGTGCTCCTAGTATGATTGACCTGCACGGCCAAGTTTTAGAGGCCTATATCACAATCATGAGTGAAGAATACGTACCACTTAATGATCTCGCATTGTGTGACCCTCGCCAATATCCACAAGGTTCTAGGTCTTTGCAACACCTGACCTGGAGACTTTTGTGCTGAAAGGCATCCGCGCAAGGCCTCGGCAACGATAGCCAATGACTAGCGTTAAACGATGTCACTGCACCAACCATGTATCACCGTATCCATGCATTTGAGAGCAGCGAGACCGTCGCTGTTGTACATGGAACACATCCTGGAGGAACTCGGTTCAAGGAGAGTCGATAGTTCAATTTATTATGCCCCAACTGGTATTCTGTGATGCAACGGTTCAGTTTCAAGGTCAGCATAATCATTGGCGAGTTCCACTCACATTTAAATAGCCTGAAAACGCAGAGACGCTTTCGCAGAGGTGCGTCATGGAAGGAATTAGACAAGACATGCGGGGACAGGGAGTGGCTGGTGTAACGGATCAAACCAATTCCCGCGCTCGTCTTCAGGCAGATCCCGAACCATGCGGAGGTTGTCCTTTCACAACCGTGACAATGACTGATTGAATCTTTGCTTCTTGCTCTTTTCTTTCATCTACATGTCGTTCCGACCAGCGAATCGGATAGCTTACTCTAGCTAAGAGGCGCATATTGAGGCATCGGAAGGGACGACACCCAGGATGTACAGCTTCTTGCCGGCCTATAGTCACACCACAGGTTCGCATCGTGACACATTGTCCAGAGGTTGTTCATTCAGGATCACTAATTCTGCATTCACATTCAGCTCTTTTATTCTCTTTGCGCTGCTCTCGCTCATGGTCCACGAAGACCAGAGAAATCGGACAGCTTCCTTTGGCTGCGAGCCGCGTAGTGAGGAGTCCCAGCACGGGTTCGGCGTTCCAAAGCCACCAACTCTACTTCGATCGACTTCCGTCGACAGCAGATATGTCATTAATAACTCGCCTGATCGAGAAAAGCACCCACACTGTCCCATCCTTCGAGCTCAAGAACGGTGCAGCCCTCAAGAACACCCCAGTGGCGGGAAAGACCTAGGGAAAGCCCAAAGAAACCTAGGCCAGCGTGACGATGATCCGCCACGCGCTTACGGGAGTGCATATGTCGAGGATTGGTGAGTCCGTATGCAATTGAGGCGAATCTCCATCGTACTGAACGGGCCATAGCCAGGGTTTGGCAATGTGCCGCAACAAAGGCTTCGACCCAAATCAACTCTCTACCTTATGGGCCAATGTCCGTACGGCTCTTTCTCGCCTGTGACGATCAACCTTGATACAGGCAAACCATATGGGCCCAGGTTTTCACTGACAATGGTCCGAGACGATGCTAGGTGCGTTGATTCCTCGTTCGCGCTGACGTCTACTGACCTTCAGTCAAAGGACCTGCAAAGCTGCTCTTGATTCTCTGAGCTTCAATTCCGTTACAGTCGTCACTGGCGCCTCCATGGGAGGCGTGGCAGTTCTCGAATGGCCACTGCGTACGCCCCAAGGCGACACCCGGAACGTTATCCCACGACCTCAGCCAGACACTCGGGATGGTGCATTTCATGGAGCGAAGCTCAGCGACACAGTATCTACAGCAGCCCAGGCTGTCGAGAGGTCTCTACAACCTCTAGCCTGCCAGTGGCCATGCAGCCACTCGGATCCATGCGTTACTCTATCGCAGTCGGGATGGCTTCGAAAGTCGGCTCGGGAAGAAACCACAAAAGCTCAGAGCATTTGCGTCGACCTTGAATGAGGTCCCCACACCTCCCGCATTGCCCAAAACCATCGACGGACAAACACCTCATCGTTCGCAACGATGGTCTACGCAACATTGATGTGAACGAGATCGCCAAGGAGATCGCTGCCTCGTCGATGACCGATAGTTCTTCGACGAAAGTCACGAAACAACCTATCTTCTCAGCACGGTCGTACCTCCGCTATCAAGGCGAAAAGTTCATCTAGCGTTCGACGCTAACTTCTGCATTCACATTACGCTCAAATTCTGCACGCGTTCTTATGGATGCATCGCTTCTCCCCCCTCTTCTCCCTCGTCCTACAATTCCTTCTTTGATGAATGCTCACTAGACACACTACCTGAAGTCCTCGCCCGCCTTCCTCCACGAGCCCTGGTCATCTCGATTGCAACAGGCGGCCCTTTCATACCTCTCGAACAAAAGACGATCCCGGATGCCATCCCAGACGCAACGTTGGTGACGGTTGAGAGCTCGGATGGGCATGATGGGTTTTTGTTGGGGTTTGAGGAGATTAATAGGCATTTGTTGGAGTTTTGAGGTGGGAGTTTCTGGGGATGAATGAGGAGTGCGATGAGGGTGGCATGTGGAGGTGTGGTGAAGGAAGGAGGAGAAGAGTTCGAGGTGAAGAAGAATGGTGTGTTTGGGGAGTGGTGTGTTTGGGGAGTGGTGTGTTTGGGGAGTAGTGTGTTTGGGGAGGCGGGGGCTGATATAACGGCTTGGTAAGGACGTTCGGTTGTTGAAGGGAGGGGTCAGGGAGACATCCGCTTTTTTTCTTATTGACTAGATCTGCCCTGACTGCTTCGTTATCACCTAGAGTACGGTTGGCGGAAACGTCGCGGATGGATTTCGAATTCACACGCGAGTGATGGCTCCGGGATTGACAGTGGGGACCAAGCCCAAAGTGGCTGAGGGCGCTAGAATATGGGATAAATACAGTGTTTATGGCCGAAAACGAATGAATAAAGGGCTTTAAGACGAATGAAAGAACTACATGAAGCCTCGGAACGTCGAGGAGAAGGTGTTTTGAGTTTGTCTGGTCTTGCTTGTTCCCGAAGGTCAGCCCCTATTGCCTCGTTCTGCCTCCAAAGGCATGCCGAATTCTTTCGTGATATTGCCCATTTGAGACCCTATGCTACTTTGAGTGCAACATATTTCTCTTTGAAGACTTTGCCCTTCCCATTTTTCTTGATTGATCACGGGCGTCATCTCACCCGCTGCCTGCCTTCCGTTGTCCTTCTCGTACCTTTCTGATTTGTTTCCTCGTGGAATATCGCACTGGACCCCTTGTGTTTGGTCAAGCATTGACTTGAATGAGTCTTTAACATTGATATATATTGCCGAATCCTTTTATCAGGGGAACTTCGAAAACCATATACTATAGTTTAGAACCACCCAATATACTGTTCAAAGCTCAATCCTCATTGCCTCCTACTCATAATGCTCGCTCTTATCGCTCCATAACAGCTCCTTTGCGTTATAAAGACGTTGTGCCATTTTCTGAGCCATCCAAGTAGCCCGTCGTCCCTTACAGCAATCCGTTGTAACCCATTTTGTTTCATCCCTCAACCTGGCTAAGAGTTTCGTCGTTCACCATCGTTGTCGCCGCTGTGCCCTTCTCTTTGTTCTATTCACTCCATACACCTATCCTACACTGATTGGGGTACAAACTAGTGTCAGAACTTGGCCTCATTGTACTAGCGAGAGGGTCTCAAGCTTATTATTCTTTGTCCTTTGCTTGTAACTCTTGCTTTTTATTGTACAAACACAATTTCTCCTCATTCCGATGGCATCTGGACGGTATTGTCATCTTCTGAACCTTCCAAATCGCCCTATCAACCCTTGCGGCAATCCGTTGTAATTTAACTTGTCAAATCATCTTTGTCCCCAAAGTTCGCCGAGAGGTTTGCGGCTATCCTTTTCATCGGTATCACACCACTTAAATTGTTCTATTGATCCTATCTAGCTGCCCTGTATTGCGTGGAGTACCAGCCAGCCTTGGTGGCACGTTCAAGCAGCTGCCCAAACCCGTAGAATTGCTCATAGGACTCTGAAGATTCCGCTAGCATCGCTTTGGCATATTTTCTATTGAAATATTAGTCGAGATTAAAGTAGCATAGAGTCTCAAATGAGCAATATCACGAAAGAATTCGGCATGCCTTTGGCTTGCCTTTGGAGGCAGAACGAGGCAATAGGGGCTGACCTTCGGGAACAAGCAAGACCAAACAAACTCAAAACACCTTCTCCTCGATGTTCCGAGGCTTCATGTAGCTCTTTCATTCGTCTTAAAGCCCTTTATTCATTCGTTTTCGGCCATAAACACTGTATTTATCCCATATTCTAGCGCCCTCCACTTTGGGCTTGGTCCCCACTGTCAATCCCGGAGCCATCACTCGCGCGTGAATTCGAAATCCATCCGCGACGTTTCCGCCAACCGTACTTACCTAGAGTTATTCGACTCAATTCGAAAGCGGATATTAGAGCTCCGGAAACCTCGACAGCCTGTATCGCGTGCTGAGTCCCCTGTATGTCCTGATCATAGTCCTCCTGCCCACGTGCATGCTTGCAATTGGCGTAGATATTGCTAAAGCCATCATTCAATTTTGAAGAGAAATGAGACATGTTGCAGATACAACGCCTTCTGTATTGCTATGCTGCTGTGCCGAAAGATTGGGCAAAGCAAGGTTGAATGCACGCGGTCAACCATAGTTAATGGCAGTGCAAGGGGTGTGCTACACGTGCCCAGTTCTACATAAACTGTCGATCTGAACGTTGTTCCTGAACGGTCAGCATTCACCTACGGACATTGCCTCTCTCCACGCAAACCTGTGTAGCAGAGAGAGAGAGAGAAAAGAAATCAAAGGCATCACTAGATGGCCGCAGGTACGGTCCAGCGTTGATTCACTCAGTACTATTGATGACAGGATCTCAGCAGGCGTCGAAGCACCCACTGGAGGGAGCGCCGTGGCCCAGGCCTTATACGGTATCCAAGCCTCGGACGGTGGCAGCGTCAATGTTGTCGGCGGAAACGTGAATCACACTCAGATCCACTACCACTACGGGGATCTCCCTTCTCTTCGCAAAAGAGTTGCAAACTTTCGCAATATACACAGCGCCAATCTGGACAAGGCAACAGTTGGAACAGGTGGTCAATTTCGACAAGAACCGCAGTATCCCAAGTGGTTGGAACCTAAAGACCCCCTGAGAGTTGTGTGGGGCTTTGGAATACGTTGGTGGTTCTTTATATCTTTCTTCCATCATGCTAACAGTAGCCTTCTGCAGCAGGCGCTGGCAAGACAACCCTGACGTACGTTTCCCACTAGTGGATGCTACTCGCACTCACCATCCCCGTGAAAAGGTCCATCGTTATCCAATCTGTCGAGCGTCATGCCGCAGGATCGAAATCACCCATATGTGTTGCCTATTTCTACTTTCGCTACACCGACCACGCTGAGACCACGGTGCGGGACTGCCTTGAGGTCTTTGTCAAGCAGATCGTCGAGCGACATCCGAACTGCCGTCCAGTCTTCGACCTGGTCTATGCAAGACACATCCGCGAAGATACCCAGCTCAGCGAATCGGAGCTTCTCTACTTATTAAGGAGGTTCGCAAAGCTGATGGTCGCTATGTTTCTCTTCATTGATGCTCTGGATGAGGCCCCCACGATCATTCAGGTCAACCTCATTCGGAGGCTGACTTCCCTCAATGTCAAGCTCTTCATCACATCTCGACCACAGATTGTCGAACGACATTTCCCCGACGCCTTCCACTTCGAGATATCCGCGCAAAATCATGACCTCGACCTACACATTGCGGAGGAGACGTCCCGAAGCCCTGAGCTTCAGGAAGTGCTTCGAAGTGCGGGCACTACCTGGAAAGAGAAGATCATGACAGGAATCAAGCAGAAATGTGGCAAGATGTAAGTGACTGGTAGTGTTGATTTACCCGTGATGGTCTCAGACCTGATCCTTCAATTGGTAGGTTTCTTCATGCTTCGCTCCAGTTGAATGCCCTCCGGGAGTGCACAAGTGTTCATGAAGTTGAGAAAACCATGGAGGAAATTCCTGCTGGAATTGAAGAGCTCTACCTTTGGACCTGGCGGCGCATCATGGGCCAGGAGTCGAAGAAAGCCTTCCTCGCACGGAGGGTTCTATGGTGGACTGTTCATGTGACAAGGTCATTGACAGTCGAGGAACTGAGGTATGCCATTGCGTTGTGTCCTGACACGCACCAGTTCGAAGGAGAGCGGGTCGTCTCGGATGCTACACTCATGAGTGTCTGTCGGGGGGTGGTCGTCGTTGAGGAAAAGACAAGATTGGTTCGGCTCGTCCGTGGGTTTCCTTTTTCCGTACCCTGGTAGGCCATGTTGAGCTGCTTTTAATGTGCAGATGAAACCGCCAAAGCTACCATGGAGAACCTCACCCTTCAACGGGATCCGCACCTCCATGCGCACCTCGCGGGAGCCTGCATGGGCTACCTCACCAACAACGACTTTCAAGATAAAATCCTTGAGTCCGAAGAGGCTCTTGAAGAATTGCTTGAAGCCAGCCCTCTCCTTCCATATGCTTTCAACTCCTGGGTGATCCACGCACGGAAATCATTGGATTGTGATCAGACCGTTGAACAACTGATAAATTTTGCTCGGGGCTGTCGTGCACTACCAGCACTGCTAGGCCCTGATCGACTTCTCGATGTGCTGGGACCTTTGCATGTTGTCGCCTATGCCAACCTCTCACTACTCGCCTTTACAAACGGCTCCCGTCTGAGAAATCCCAACATTCCCACTCAACAACGAGGCTTTACACCATTGGTCGTGGCGGCAATTCATAACTCGCAAACCACTCTGAAAGAGCTCCTCGCCATGCCTCGCATTCGGGTCAATTCTTTGGGATATCAGAGGAAGACACCTTTGATCATGGCAGCAGAAGCTGGGGAAGACGGCGCAGCCAAGTTGCTCCTTGCTCATAGAAAGATCAAAATTCACCTATCCGACGAAAATGGGCGTACGGCCTTTGCTGCAGCTGTCGAATGTGGACGCGAAGGCATGGTGGAGCTCTTCCTTGCTCATCGCAAGATCAAGGTCAATCAAATTGATGAATACGGGCGCACGGCTTTGATCTTGGCCTCGCAGAAAGGGCAGAGAAGAATTGTCGAGCTCCTCCTTAATCATCCTATGATTGAGGCGGACGCTGTCGACGAGGACGGCATGACTGCTCTGAAATACGCCCTATTCTATGGCTATAGCGACATCCACAACCTCCTTAGCTCTCATCCTCGAATCAAAGTCGACACCACCGCACCACTCAATAAACATGGTGGACGACATCGTCTGCTTAAGGATCTTCTCGCCACTGCAACAAGTTTGAAACTGAAATTGGGCCTGGGAAAAAAAGGCGATAGCAAGCCTGCCATCCTCAATGGGTCTGAGCTTCATGATGGCTTCGTTGGAGACCTGGGCGACCTTGTTATACTGTGAGCGTCGGATATCCCCTTGCCTCGTCTCGCTAACCTCAATTGTCAGAGTACTGGGTCTTCCAGGAGCGGGGAAAAGCACAGTTCGTTTTCATTTCTCCTTGAAAAAGCCCCTGATTTAACAAGTTTCGAGCATAGTTTGTGAAAGAATATACCGGAGATGATTCCGTCAGGATCTCATGGGGCTTGAGGAGCGACATCCACGAAGCGACCGGTCATTTTACCGCTGTACCACAGATATTTACTAAGCACTATGGCAGACGCCGCCTCGTCTTGGTGGACACCCCTCCAATCGACAACACATCCTTTATCAACCCGGATCCTGCAGCGCTCGAAATTATTCAATCTTGGCTGGTGAGATCGTAAGTTCTTCTCTTTTAGTCACCATGTTGTCTACGATAACTCCGGGATTTGCAGGTACCACAAGTATCTGCCAATTGTCGGTGTCATCTACCTGTATGACATTAGCCTTGCACGGATCCCTAGAAGGGCAAGCAGTGATTTCAAGCACGTAGCCGCCAAACTCTGCGGACCCTTTGCAACCTTGGGGGAATATCGTTCTGGCAACTTCACAGTGGGACTGTCTCGACAGCGAAAAGAATAGGCGAGCTGAGAGAGCAGGAGATTCAATCAGACTTTTTCCGGGAGTTTACAGGGAGAGAATTGAAATACATGCGTATCCAAAACAAGCCCGACGACCAGCACGCCATCATCCACTATTTGCTCGACAGGTTCATTGCGCAAGGATCTAAGCACGGCTCGCTACAGATCCAGAAGGATATGCTTGAACGGAAACGACAGCCTGTAAGTGCATCACAGCCAGAGGTAGCCTTTGTCTCCTGACCGCCGATATCTTAGACCCGACACATAACATCATGATTCGTCTGTAACGTCCACCCAGGTCCTGAGGTAGCTTTAGCGTTTAGCACATCTTCAAAAGGAGCATGATTCTTGCGCGACGTAAGCCAGGGTACTCACTAAACCATAGGAAGCTCTTTAATGTATAGACTCAAAGCCTTTGTAGACTTCGCATATATTTTGCATATTTGAGAGCTAATTCACATGGGCGGATAAAGCCACGGGTATTGGTAGAAGTAACCCGGTTCCTAGCCCAGCAAGGTCAAATCTATGAGCCCCATCTCTTTGGAGAAGTTTCGCCCTTGAGTCGCCACGAGCACCCCCAGCGTTCGAAGTCTTCAGGAATGGCGTCGTGGTTTTCAACAGCAGCCCCATCTGAGCGTCTAGTAGAACCGAAGGGTTGGCTGCCACACTTTGCGTCGATCGTGCATTGAGCACCTTGCCAGGATTCGGGATCAAGGGGTCAGGTGGGTGAAGCATCCTTGTCACCTGGCTCGCAGCACGAGGTGTTGTAGGTCAGAACCGAGATCCTGCACCTGCTGCAGCCCCTTCAGCGACAACTTCAATAACACATAGTGCTCCTCCCCCCTTTGCAATTTCTCCTTTTTGGGCGAGCAAAGTCTTGGCTATACCGTCGGATGCTGAGGTGATTTTGACGCTAGCCTTGTCGCATTGGAATTCGCGGTTGAATACTAAGATCAGTGCTCCTGGAGTGGTTGACCTGTACGACCAAGTTGTAAAGACATAGATCACAATCAAGAATGTCGAATGCTTACCACTTGATAATCTCGCATCCAGCGATAAGCTTGATTGAGTCTGGAAGGTTGAAAGTCCTCGCAACGCTTGACCTGGGGACTGTTATGTGCAGAACGTATGAAGAGCCATGGCGGGACGGATGCGGCTGTAAAGTGGCGGATCAAAACAGTTCACACGTTCAGGATGGGCGGATTCCTTGACTTGTCGTCCAGGGTTGTCTATTCACAATGATCACTATGTAATCCAGTTCTTGCCTTCTCCTCTCTTCTCTTCGCGCCCTCCTCTCTCCCCTACGCTCCATGAAGAACGCAAACATCAGACAGCTTTCTTCCGCTGTGAGCCGCGTATTGAGAGGGGACAGCACCAGGGAGGTAGAGCTTATTCTCGACACACAGTCACAACACGGGCTCGACATCCCCCAAGCCCTCCGCTCTACTTCGATCGACTTGCATCTGCAGTAGACATGCCGCTCCTAACCGACCTGATCGGGCAAAACATCCACACCGTCCCATCCTTCGGGCTGGAGAATCGTGCAGTCCCCGAGAATTCCCCAGTAGCGTCCAAGACCGGGGGAAAGCTCAAAGAAACGTATTACAGAGTGACGATGATCAGGCATAAATTTACAGGGAGTGCGGACGTCGAGGATTGGTGCGTCCACCCTTATGCCATTGGGGCAAATTGTGCTGACGGTCCATAGGCAGGGACTGTTGATGGGCAGGAACAAAGCCTTCGTCCTAAATCAACTCTCTATCTTTTGGTCCAACGTCCATACGGCTCTGCCTCGTCTACAATGATAAACCCTAACGCAGGCAAACCATCTGGGCCCAAGTTTCCACTGACAATGGTCCGAGACGATGCTGGGTGCGTCGATTCCTCGTTCCCGCTCACATCCTCTGACCTTCAGTCACAGGACCTGCAAATTTCTTCTCGATTCTATGTCAGTGGGCGTTAATTCCATTGCAGTCGTCATTGGCGACTCTATGAGAAGCATGGCAGCCCTCCAATGGTCACGGTGTACACTCTAGGCTACATCCGGCACGTTATCCCACCCACCAGTCACCCGGACACCCGACTTGGTGCATTTCATGGGGCGAAGCTCGACGACCCAGCATCTACAGCGGCCTAGGCTATCGCGGGAGGTTCCACAATCTGTAGTCTTCCACTGGCCATGCATTCGCTCGGATCAACGTGTTGCTCACCTATCGCAGTCGGGATAGCTTCGAAGGTCGTTTTGGCAAGCAAACACGCAAGCTCAGAACGTTGGTGTGGACTGCGAATGGGGTCCTCACACCTCTCCACTTGCCCAAACCCGTCGACGGATGAGCACCTCGTCGTTCACAACGATGGTCTCCACAACAGTGAAGTGTGCCAGATCGCGAAAGAGGCTGCAACGTCGTCGTCTATGCCGAATCATGGGAGCCAGTCGCCGAAACAACCTACCCTTCCAGCGCAGTCGTACCTCCGGTATCAAGGCGAATCCTTTATCCAGCGCTTCAACGCCAATCGTTTCATTCTCATTACGCTTCAATTTGAAGCACATGTCATTGCTCAACGCGCCTCTCCGGCCTCCTGCCTCCCGGTGACCGGTCTGTCCACGTGATGAATCCTTGCGGATGTCGATAGACAGACCGGTACAGCTGGTTTTGATTTGGCGGGGCCGCGCATGGAATTTTGAGCGATTTAATTTCCCAATTAAAATTCCCTAATCCGGAAGGCGCTTCGGCCCCTGTCAGCACACGCGTCGCGTCGCCGTTGCACCTTCCTTCTCTTCCTCCCACCACGAGCACTCTGAACGTCGCCAGATTCGACTAACAGACCCAGGTTGACCTCCTGTACCTGAGCCTCACCTCTGTCCAAGCTACGGTCTTAAACCGTCCAAGCCCCTGGAAGGCGTTCCCACCACCGGGCACCTGCATCGAGCATGAGTTCTTCTACGCAGCAACTGCCAAGGATTCAGAAGCCCTCCAGAGATGGTAATGTATTTCGAGGCGATAGGCTCATTGGGCGTATACTCGCTACATAAATACCATTGGGGACCCTCGTTCGGCAGGAGGGCGAGGATGGTGCAGGCTCGGAGGGATGTAGAAGAATGGTCAAGAATGGTCGGCAATGGCGCAGCTCTCAGCATTTTCTCAACGTTTCCTTGCGGCTATCATGTAGGTGCCTCTCTGAGCTCTCCATGCGCTCGTCCAGACCCATCGGACGGCCAGCATCGCCAGTGTTGAGCCATGGTCTTGCTGGCGGCTCAGCCTTGGTACGGGTGTAGGGACTGGGATTTTTGTGCTTTAATTAACGTCTGTATAATGAGAATCCCACTTATGCCTGTACAATGGATGTAGTTACACGAAGGGCAATGGGTGTGAACAGTAGTATAACGAAACGAAGTTTTGCAGAGGCTGTCGTCCCTTCCCAATTAGGAAGTCCGTGCTCGGCCAGCCAAAAATAATACCAGCTGTACCGGTCTGTCTATCGACATCCGCAAGGATTCATCACGTGGACAGACCGGTCACCGGTCTACCTGCCTCCTTTGACTCCGACTTCGAAAAATCACCAGGCGCACTGGCCGAAAGCATCGTCCGGCCTCTTTACCACCAAGGGGGCGCTGTTGATGCAGGATCCAAAATCAACCTGCCCCGCGACCCCTCCGTGGGAATGGGACGGCGAGGACGGCAACTCGTGATCCCATCAATCGGGCCTCGAACTCCTGCTTTGTCTGAGGGACTTGTGCAACTATTCCTCGTCCTCACCGTCTCTTATTTGTGACAACAGAGCAAGACGTTTGACTATACTGAGGTATTATGAAGTTCAGGTGCAAATTGTGAGTTTGCTAACAAGATTTAGAACACACTACAGCGCCAATGGCTCAATGCGCATCAGTCGAGGGAAGAACACAGAAAGAATTGTAGATACGGTTTCAAATTCATAACGGTATATCCATATCTACTTTTACTTTCTATATGCGTTTGCTATGCCCCGCAGGATTCAAAAAATGCTTGCTCCCCAAGTGTTTGTTAGCATAGCAAAGTTTTGGCTCTGGAGTCTGTGATAGGGCCAGTGTATCGCGATTAAAGCATGCTGATGGGTCATTTAACCATATAAGATATTCCCTAACTTCCTTTGGTTGAATCTATTGAGGTTAGGCTGCTCAACGTCCCTCCGTTCGTGGTAGGTTTGTCGTAGCGCCCACAGGCGGACATTCAATATTTGATGGCTAGCGTTATCTGCCGTCCTTGCCGTCCCATTCCCACGGAGGGGTCGCGGGGCAGGTTGATTTTGAATCCTGCATCAACAGCGCCCCCTTGTTTACCACTATCGAACAGGAAACGATCGCGGATACCATTCCAGGCACAACGTTGAGAGTGCGGATGGACATGACGGGTTTTAGTTGGAGTTTTCGAGGAAGGAGTTTCCAGGGATGTGTGATGGAAGTGACGGAGAAGGAGGAGGGAAGGATGGGCGAGAGGAGAGTAGAGGGACTGAGGTGAAGAAGAGCAGTGTCTTTTGGGAGGCCGAGGTTGATATTGAGGTTTGGGAGAGCCCGCTGAGCTCGTTCGGGATCGGGTTTGGGGGTTTGCTTTTACTAGGCTGGAGCTTTCGTATAACTCACGAACGGGAATATCAAATTGGTTACATCGAACGACGGATGGGGCAATGAATGAAAGGTTGGCGAGCTATTAGGATACTAGGTAAGCATGGTGTATTAGAGCACGTAGCCTAAACCCTCGCAGCAAACGACTCGGAATCAAGGTGCTGACTGCACCAGGGATATCCTTCCAAGAACATCAGCTCCAACTCTTTACCGATTCTGGCCGCCTCTTCAAAAGGGTTCATCGTGTACACCAGCTTTACAAACTCAAGCGTGAATTCGCGCAAGTGGTGATACCCTCTGCGAGCACGCGATCCAGTTCCCGACATTCCTCCAGCGCGATTGTAAGGAGTGTTTCTTGGGATAGGCTGATATCCACGATAACACTTTCGAGAGCGTTCTGACCCGAGAATTTCTTGAGCTCTTGGGTGAGTCCTCCAAAGGGAGGAAAACGGGACGTATTGAACTCCGTCCAGATCTCCAATTTGTTCGTCCGCAGCGAGTTTACAGAAGATATAGCGTTGACATGTCCATTCGTCAGAAGGTCCTAGAACACGGGGTTAACTGTTGTGTGTTGAATTCAACTTCAGGCTAATACATACTTTCCAAGCAGAGGTCGAGTACTTGGAGCTCATTTGGGATGCCCCACTGGCAGGGTTGTTGAATCAAGGCGTCCTCAAAACGAGTGCGATCTTGGCGCGCGCCGGAGTTCCTGTGATTGGGATTGGACTTTGAACTAGAACATTCCTTCCAGCTTCATGCCTGGTCTTGGGGGCGTAACAGGGGCTTGAGAAAAATCCATTGCGCCCTCTGATAGCTTGAGGCGATTGAGCTTGAGCAAGGGACGAGCGTCGGGAGCACTTTCTCCGGGTGAGACATGCAGGAGGAACAAGACCTTCGAAGCCAAAGAGCGAGAGAACGGCGATAGAGTTTCTCTGCACAAATCCAGTGACATGCCGCTTGATTCCTTTAGACTTCTCTTGCCATGACCGCTATACGCCTGCAAGTCAATTCCAACAGAGAACCCAAACGTGAATTTATTGAACTTTCCCATCTGCTCTCTAAGATAGTGAAAGCTGCACTCTTGTCGTATCTCACCGTACATTCAGTCTCCAACGTGCGGATGTAAGAGCCAAGGTGGGAGTGCGCCGTGAGGTGCTCGTGAAACCTCTCTATGGGTGAGCCTGGACGACCTCATGCTGTAACTCACAATCCCTTTTCTGGAACGAAGTCCCTCCTCGAAAGAGCTGCCTTTGGCACATTGTCACGAATGCCTTGTTAACCAGGGAGAGCTGCTTGACGTCGTTCAGGTGTTCTTCGTTGGCGAGAATCTTGACGATGGTCTCGCAGATGTCGAGTGGTAATGAGGGCTGCAATGAAGCTTATGAGAATCTCGGTAGGGTTTTCAGTGACGTATGCTTGAGGAGGGTTGAAGAGCGTTAGTATACACAAGCTATGAGCCCACAACCGGTTTAGGCGCCGGTTCAGGGGGTGAATTTTGATGGCAACAATTGGCGGAGACGTCTGAGACTCAGAGGATTGAGGAGCGCTCTGAAAGAGACGTTAGGTATTGGAAAGGCTAGGTTCAAGTCGTCGGTTTGGGGAGGTACTAGGTCAATGATTGATTAACCCTCCACCAAAGTAACAATGGCTTGATCGCGCTTCATACAACAGTAAAACAATTTCAATTTCCAAGAGGTACATTTGGACAGTTATGATACACGAGGTAACTAGACATTTAGCAAGCTGCCCAGACAATGGGGGTGTTCTGAGAGTAGATGGCCTTTTAGAGACTTGCACTTTGTCAAGATGGCGGCACTTACGATGGTACCAGCAATGGTGATGCTTCCGGCACCGCTGCCACTGGCGCGGAGCGCAGTGTTGATGTTGACGTTGGTGCTGCCTCCGCAAGAGCTCCAGACGGTGGTCGGGGAGTAGGTGTTGGTAACGGAGGTGGTTCCTATGCGTAATTATCAGCGCGAGATGCACCGCGACGAACCCTTGCAAGACTTACCAGTGCTGGTGAGCGAGGTGGTACCAGTGCCGGTGACGCCCGCGGCACTGGAGACTGGGTTGAGACAACGAGTAAGTCACCCTAGTGTTTTAGAAAGACGAGAAGGACTTACAGAAGTAGGTGTTGTCGACTGCGGCCGAGTTTCCGCTGGGGGTGCTCGTGGTGACCGGGGTAGTAGTCTGAGCGAACCTAAACCTGAAACCGGCGGGAATCCTTATGGAAGGGGAGATATCAATACAGGAGGTCTCTGAACGTAGTCCGGTGAGTCGCTTACGTGGAACTGACTCCAATCTGACAGAAGCGGCGGTTGTTAACAGCGGAGACACCAGGACCGACACTAGCAGTGAGGGTGGTGGGAGGAGTGTAGCTGATAGCTCCGGCTGTTGCATTCATTATCAGGAGTTTGGAAGAAGCAGGGGAAGCAAATAGTCCTACAAGTCACCGCAATGACGGGGGGACTACCCGTTTGGGGGCAGCCACTTCCACCGAACGTAGTACTAGTCCTAGAAGTAGGTTAAGTCGCGATTTTGGTAAAAACAGAAGGGGACGCGACGTACACAGTGAGGCTCTGAGCTGAAGCTTGCAGGGCAGCAGCGACGACGACAGCGGAGATGATGGAAAGCTTCATTTTTGAGAGTGTTTCTTAGGCTTGGAAGAGATGCAGGGAGCTAGAGATCTGACAGAGAAATCCTGCCTGGTTTTATGCATTTTCTGAAGGGGTTCCTGCCTCCTTCTGGAAGATGTGAGCACCGGAATTTCCGGGCTCGATGACTCACCCTGATTTTTGCCCCAGGTCATCTGGCTTTGTGAGGTGACGAACTCCAGCTCAAGACGTGCAATTCTCACAGAATAGTTTCTTTGGGCGCTGGGTACCGTAATTCTGATGGACCGAAATAGGTGTCGCAGCATGTTAGATTTGGAGTCGCTGCTATTCTTAATGCGTTCGACTGTTTGGGTCCTCCTGCGAACCTTGAATGAATATCATCTTAATCCTTCACCCTTCCCTTGGATTGACTACACTAGGAGAGTCGACGATGGGATACGAGGCCCCACAAGAGTTCATTCCACGATCCTTTGCTCCTTTAAGTGACACATTCTGGAACGGATTCAGTAAGAGGTGTCGCCACTGATGCATTGTGCGTGGCCAGTTTCTGATTCCCGTTGATCATTGTCACCCCCAGCTGTTCATGTTGCAGTCGCGCTTCTCGGAGAACCAGCCACATTCACCACAACTCCTTCATTCAAGGGCTTCACAAAGACATGTTGTTCATTCTTTACCCCGTTGGTGATCAATCTCTCTCACACTCGCGGGTATGTTGGTCCAGGTACAACTCATGCCCTGTTTCAGTGAGGATTTGACATTCTATCAGAGAGCGCATTCAAGCATTGTCTCCTCAATACACTTTCCATCGGCCGATTGTCAGACCCTTTCAATCCACCATCGGCGGCCATGTCAACCTTCTTGGCCGTCGACCCCAATGGTGGGCTTCCCCTGCACTTCTTTACCGTCCCGTACAGTGGCCATTTAGGCTTCACAATGCTATGCCCAGGTGCGCTATGATTTCCTGTATCACGAACGATATAAGTGATCATGTTGCATTTCGCCCGCCTAAAAGGACCTTGAAACATTGACGGTGAACGAGTATATACGAGAAGGGTGGGATGGTATTAAAGTAAAAAAAAAAAATGGTAGTAGGGATAATAAAGGTGTGATGGAAAGCAAAAAGGTGGTATTGGAATACGAAGGTGGTATGAAATGAATAGTGGTGGGATGGTGGATCAGAAGCTGCGCTTGACATCACCCCTTCAAGTTGCCGCTCGACCGCCATGCGGGTCGTTCTGCCCATTCGGTCTGGTAGATTCGATTTTCTTATATACTAATGTTCCACTTCCTCCTGTACCTGAAATATCAAGTGGAATAACTTACGAGCTCTGTAGTCAGGCGGAACAGGCACGTTCAGGCGAGAAGTTGAAGATTTCATTATCTCATGTTGAGCTGTGAACTCAATCTGAGCCGGCGCTAATCAGAGTACCAAAAAATCCTCGCCGATCTCCAATGCGAACATTCACTTTTCCTCATCTCCTGGATCAAATAGGCTACCTTTACACATGGAAGCATAGCCCGGGAGCACGTTACAGAGCGTGGTAACAACAATGAATCCCACCTTTTTATTCCAATGCCACCTTTTCCTTTCTGATGACACCCTTTTCTTCCCAATCACACCTTTTTTATACCGCAACCACACTTTGAATTTTAATACCACCCCACCTTTCTCGTTATCTCCCACGGTGAACCGGGATTGCGACCTGCTCTCTTGACAACAATACGATACAAGCTCAGTGGTCGCTCTATTAGTTTATTATTTAACCGGGATTCATCCTTCGTCGCTAGAGAAAGGGTTGGATTTTTTTTTGAGCCGCCTCTCTTAGTAGTGAAGCGGACATAGAGCCGCTCGTGCGTAACTTGGTAGTTTCAGCTCGTTGTTGACGACTGATATAGATATGCAAGACGTCAACTGCAATTCTGGAAAAGGAAGGCTTCGGATCGCGGCTAAACACGGGCGAACGGTCGGTGGAAGCGTTGTACCAGGCGCTAGCTTCAAAATTCGAGTGGCTATGATGACTCCAGGAGCGAGAGGATCCAGATTTATGCTACTCTAATTAATTTCATTGTGCTATTTCCGCCGCCCTAGAGCCCCCTCCACCTCTCAATCGCATTGTGTACAGTGCCAAGTGCCAACCACGCCTTGATGGGCGCTTATTTTCAACACAGTCTTTCTGGTTTGATACGCACAGCGCTAGCACCGTGATTGGCAGCTTTTAGCCACAAAATGATGATTTCTTGACTCAGCGTATAGCTTACAGTCACACAAGGCAAGGTCAACCACCCGCTCAGCGCACACTTCCAGCGTGTAGTGGGTGATCCGCAGCTCAAGGGTGAGGCCTTGGGGGCGCTGTGAAGTTGTTGGTGGATATAAAGAAAGATATTTCCTCTGCCTTCTACAATCAACATTGACTAGACCACCTAATCTCGCTTCCCATGCCCAACTCGGCACTCTCCACCAAGTTCACCGAGCATATGCATTTCGTCGTTGAACCTCAAGTACTTGTCAGGGACCTCATAGTCAAGGGCGTAATCGTTTTTGCTAAGGCCCTGATTTGGCTGTCGCACCCCGCATCAATGTCAATTGGCCAGACCATTTGACGAGCAGACGGCTTTAATCCTGGCAACACGACAGAGGCGCATAGATATGGTCAGGCTGCTTTTTGAGCATCCCGAGACGGACGTCAACATGGCAGACAAGCAGGGGTCGGCAGCTCTGATATGGGCAGGAGAAGTCGCCTAGGCAGAGATATTTGAGCTACGCCTCGCCCATCCCAGGATTGACGTCAATGTGGTGAAAGCTGGTCGATCAGCTCTGTCTTACGGGGCGAAGGTTGGCCCTACTATGTTCAAGCTCCTCCTTGCTCACCCCGAATTTCGGTTCAGACGTAGGTGATTTCGATAGCCTTTGGTGATTAGCGCTTCGAATTGTCTTGAGTTTGAGCTACATTTCGAATATCATGATTATAACCAGTGTATTGCAGAGTGAATGCTAGGTGTCGAATTCATGCCTTCCGTGTGATGCAATATCAAGCTTGCTATTTGAATTTAGTGCGAATGGAGATTGTCGCGCAATCGATATTGAGACCCAATCTTCGATCAGCTTGGCAAGCTTCCCCGTATAGCCTCTCCAAGTCTGGCCAGTATGTGAGCTTGGTGTACTTGCCGCTTTCTGGAATGTCGATGGGTTGACGAGGGGGAAGAGGTACGTGAGTTTGACGAGCATGCATCATGCACTTTGGTTGGCCTGCTCTTAGAAAGGATATGGATCGCGACAGGCGCAGTCAGCGCTGAAAGGACGTTATGTATTCCGGTGGGTTTGACCGTCGTCAAGGATCTGTTCTGGAAATGTAAGCCTCTGAATCACAGGATTGAAAAGTGGACGTACCCAAAGCAAGGAATCTTCAAACGCTTCTTCTCCCACAGCTTTCCATCCCTTCCCAGCTCCGCAGGAGCCTCGGCAGACATAGATGTGTGCTGTCGTACCGATATATCGCAGCGGAAGCACTCCTCAATGCCACTCTTTCAGATGATATCACGTCCAGACCCCACCACGCCGACATCCGCACCTGGGGCGTAGCGAGGGCGTCGCTGTTGGAAGTGGTAAGGAATGGTGCGGCAGTTTGGTTCCGCTTTAGAAGCAGCTCTGGCGGAGGCTCTAGCGGTGTTCCAGTGAGGTCTTTGGACGGTATGATCGAAGGATTCGTTGCCCCACATTGCTTCGGTTGCGCAGCGAGTCGGACTTGCCGGGATTTGTATTCGGAGGGTCGAATCGGTGGACGCTCCCCAGTACCTATCTGACAGCAGGTGTCTTGACTCAGGACCTGGACAGGCTTGGAGACACGCATGGTTCAAATCCCTAGTCTCCAGCCTTTGAGTCCCCCGACTCGATTTCGCTGATGCGAAGTCTTCTTCCCCCTTGAGAATACCGGAGAGCATTGGGTGCGCCGTCGGTTGGTGAGGCAATTGCAACAAGGGTATCGTCGAACTGGACTTCGCGAAGGGCGTTGAAAGCTGAATACGGGCTCCCAATAAGATTGACCTATTCAGAGTTCCAGAGACCTGCACCAGGTTCACGAATGAGAATGCATACTGTCTGAACCTCTTTGAGCCGCTAGACCTGTGGACGATTATATGCATACCACGGCGCCTGAGGGGCATTCAAAGATGCTGTGGCCTCCGCAATGGCGAGTAACTGGCGAGATAGTAGGCACCTGCTGGCTGCGGTTTGCCGGATAGGCATAGGCATAGCCACGCACCAGAGGAAAGTGAGACCATCGATATTGCTCATCGTCAACAAGGAGACAGAATCCAGATTCCAGGAGAAGCCATGGTCCGATCTATGCCCTAGACTACAAACGCCAGTCATTCCGGAATTTACTCCGATTCGTTAGCAATATAACTCACGCCTTATAAGGCACGAAAGCGCGGACAGAGCGCACCAACCGATTGACCTATGTTCCAGGACGTTTTCATTAATATTTGTCAAAGTCAAGTACCATTCATGACGGGCTTGTTGGAGGATGCTTAGGAGAAGTGCGGCGATGGCCCAGGAACAGGAGTGTGGCTGTGATATGACGGATCAAACCAAGCATCGCACTTCCGTTTCCCGGATTCGCTGCTCCTTCCATCGAACACGCTTGGCCTGAAACGCCTCGCCTCACCTCAACTTCCTACTTCCTAAAGAGAAAATTGGAATTTGGTGGGTTTAAGAGCCAAGAAAGCACTGGAAGTAGAGGTTAAGTTTCTGGGCATGTCTAAGACACTGAGCAAGCAAGTGCTTATGAGGAGCCCAAGGAGAATCGCCAGGTTACCTTTTAGTTGACGTGAGGACCATTGTTGGTTGCCGTTGACTGAATTTACAGCTTGAGGAAGGGTCAGATCAATCAAACTCTTTGTCATAGTCTCGGATTTCCCAGCCTCTCCCGATTGAGCCTTTCGTCCTAATTAGGACTCAGCATCGTGAGAGTCTGGGTCACAACCACGGGTCCGTCCTATGGGATGCGCTTCGGGGGTTTTAGCGGGATTTCGTCGCGTCGCCTGAAGCACTATAGTTTCTCTCGGGGCTTGATTCTCAAATTTCAACGTGTAAACCGGCTCAACACTGATTTAAAATGATTGAAGTATCTTTTTTGTTGTTCAAATCGTGTACAAGCTCGCGGACTTTCGCTAACTATGCCCTTGCCACTAGGGCTCGGTCTGCCAATTAGCAGTCCGACTGGTTGGATATTGAGGGAGCAGAGAAGTGAGAAGAGCGTCAGAACTAGGCATATCTTTATACCTCTTGACATCTAAAGGATTCCCAATGCTTGAAGACCGTTGACGAGTGTCCAAGGTTTGAAAAACCTCACCGTCATTAGTGCCACTAACTCGCGCCTGTCACCCAATGGCCATTCCTTTCTCTCAGTAAGTGGTGGGCGAGATATGGTCTCATAGGACACAAAACCTAACTTTTATGTGAGCAGAAGGTGTAATTAGGGCTCCAAAAAGTGTCTCTGCCAGCTGGGAGCTAAACATCTCGGTGGAAGAGCCGCAAGGTCACATAGACCTGTAGGTGGCCCTAGTTCTGGCAAATTGTGGGTTTTCGACGATTTTAATGGCCCAGGAGTAGCCTGAAGCACGTTTTGCCTGTTTGAAATTACTATATTGACTCAAGTGCAACGTTTAACGGTAGTTCGAGGAAGGCAGAAGCTGCGAGATAATTTTAAAACCCCCGAAGCGCGTCCCATAGGACGGACCCGTGGTTGTGACCCAGACTCTCACGATGCTGAGTCCTAATTAGGACGAAAGGCTCAATCGGGAGAGGCTGGGAAATCCGAGACTATCTTTGTCATCCATCTCGTGGCCAATGTAAATGTGCACACTGCACCGACGTCTCTAGGAAGACGGCGCTAAGCCAAAAGATGAACGCAGTTCGCATGAGCGCTGCTCAAATGTTCCATCACAATATTGGGGGCGTGGACCTATGCGTCGGCATGTTCAAGCTTTGTTAAAGGACTTGGCAGAGCCAGTCTCTCACCGGTCGATTTCAGACTGGGTTTCTTGAATTAAGCGCCCAATGATCCGTGGGAGCCGGAGATTGAACGTATCGATGAAGTGTGGCTGTATTATTCGCAGGTTGGAGTACCACCACCATGTCTACCGCTCTGGACGACATCCAGCCCACTTCGCTGCTCTATCAACCATCTCATGGAGAGGGCTCATCAGCTTTACCTTTGGTTACTACTTCAACGCAACCTGCCCCACTGGTGTCGACACCAATGCTCATGGATCCCAGCATTTCCCAAGCCCCTTCTACAGCTAACTTGCATATACTCAAAGGCGGGGATGGCCACGTCCTCAACAATCCAGAAATCCGCATGGCAAATCGGGATGCTAACACGACTGTGTATCATACCATTATCTACAACAACCCACTACCACCGTCACGTCCTAGAAGCCACTGGGCAGCACCTCTGTCGTCTTTTTCTGCAAGCGAGTACCATGGACAGAATCTGGTAATGGCGGAACAACCTCCAGCTGTGCAAAGGGTTGCTACATTGCATCTCCCGGAGCCGCTGGGACCTGCACATTCAATGCACCCATCCAATACTCATCCTCCGACGCAGTTCCTGGCTGCAGGTCTCCCAGATTACGGTGTCAGAGGCTCCAGCGAAGCTCACAGTGCACGACCCTCTGAAACTTCCAACAAGATGTTCTCCAGAGATACATATGGGGCCGGCATGCAAGTGGAGACTGGCAGGTGTGAGATAGTGAGCACGCCATAAACTTTGACCCATTGGCGTCACTAACCAACATGCATTAGATGTGGTGGGATGGCCTTGACCTTAAAGGACAGCACCGAACACTGGCCGGAGCTACGTCTGCAGAAGAAATATACATGCGAAATCTCTACCCAATCACCCAAGGGTATCCCTGCGCGAATCCATGTCCCATGGGGCCACCCATTCGGATAGGGGACGTCGGGGAACTCACTCCCCATGGCTTCAGAGCGATCACGAATCTTGGTGATTGTAAATTGCCTTCACTTCAGAACGAATTGCCGCTGCTTGGTCTATCGGATCCATGGCATGACGCGGAATATCTTCTGGAAGGAGACTCGATCACCGGCGGCGTCGACGGTTGGGAAACTGGATTTGTACCTGGAAGCGGGTATGTGGAGTGCTAATTCAATCGACTAGACTAGGTTAAACTTACCCAGATACTCGGCAGGACTATTCAACGAATCGAATACCGCTGCCAGGCTTCCGAGGGAGCCATCCTCGCTGCAACGTCCCCTGCCCAACTCCATACACTGAAGCCCCATAACTTGGAACACCTCCGACTTTGGCTTTGCAAGAACGGCATAGACCTCGTCAATCTCCTTGTCCCTGACCGAGGCGACCCTCTATTCATCGTCACCGGTTTGGTGACTTCGTCCTCTTGGGCCACTGCAGCCTATCCACAGTCAAGAGAAGCATCCCAAAGCCACGGCTCACTCGTCCTTTCTCGTCTCTCGGAGAATTTGCCACAGAACTACCGATGGACTCGAACTTCGAGGCAAGCGACAGCACGGTCAAAGGCCAGCCCCAGCGGGGTCGACTTTCAAGGAGAAAGGATCAAAGATCAATGCCTGTTCCTCCGTGGTTTTCTGGTCACACCATCACCAAGGGACGCAAGCCACAGGGCTCGACATGCTTTCGAAACCAACACAGCACAAGACTTGTATCCGTCACAACGAATCAATAAACAGCTCCTCGAAATGGTGAGTCAATCAATATCCCTTTCTTGAACCATCTTGATCTCACTTCCTTGTTGTAGACTGACGCCGACATAGCGATCACGCATGATGATGACTGGAGATTTGGTCCTCGCCATCCTTCAATGCCAGAGTCACGGAAAGACGACGCTGCAGCTGTGCCAGGCAACACACAGCCGACTGATGGGGATAGAGATTCAGCCAAACACCTGCGTCGAGGCGATCAGCCTTCTTCGATGGGCAAGCGGGAAAGCCAAGCGCCTGGCCCCATTCGAAGCGTCCACGACTTCAGGAGCACTGGCGATGGCAATGTTGCCAGCAGCGATAAGCCGGTACGTGATCGTGAGGGCAAAGCCCGTGCGGGCAATATGCAGCAAGGTCGCCGTAATTTGCAAGTGTCAAAGGTGGTGAAGAAGACCGGAGCGAGGGAAACAGCAGAATCACCCCGGCAGGAACTGGTTACTTCTTCTATTCACCCCCAGGTATTGCACCCTCCTCTCAGGAGGTCAAGAAACACACGCCCCGCGCTACACTCAACGCCTTATGATCGAGGCACACATCCACCAGCTTCTGTACTCCTCCAATCCCAGGCCCGGGGTGCAGTAAATAGGGGAACCTCTTCTTTGATTAGGCGCGGTATACACACTCACCGTCAGAACACGTACCCGATGGATATTGACGACACGGATGATCATGCGGACCTGATGGAAGTTGACGACACTGCCGCACACCGTGATGGGTACCCAATGGTAATTGACACTCATCCGCAAAGCATCTTCCAAGGTTGCCAGGCGCTAGAGCTCAATTCAACCCACATTACTGTGACTGGGCGTGATATGTATCATCATGTCCAATCTCACAGGTACCCAGCCTTCAAGGCGTACTCAGCGGGCGACTCATCGATATTGAACCGAATCCCCAGCCATCAAAAGATCCACACCCAGGTTCTGGGAAAGGCAACACCGAAAACAGGGCAGTGGCTTCTGAAATGGGATAAATACTGGCTATGGTTGGAGCCTAACGGAGGCTTGAAGATTTTGTGCGGTTTTGGAAACCGTCAGTAGTTCAACCGTTTGAGTGAAGTGCAGTATTCACTGACTCGATGCAGTTGGCGTAGGCAAGACAGTTCTCGCGTGCGTTTCCTCTTGCCCTGAGTTACATCCGCTGATTTAGAACTGCTAGATCTATCGTCATCCAAGACCTGGAAGCTCGCGCAAAAAGTATGAAGGGCCTGGTCTGCATTTGTTACATCTACTTTCGATACAGTCGTGATTCCACAATTACAGTTCGGGAAGTACTGGAAATCCTAGTCAAGCAAACTACCGAAAGGCACTCGAACTGCTCTCCTCAGGCGGATCAGCTCTATGCTCGTCACACCCGGCAACATACGCAACCAACGGAGAAAGAGCTGCTAGAACTGCTGCGAAGCTTCACAAAGCTGAAGTCTACCACCTTCTATGTTCTGGAAGCTCTTGACGAAGCACCCGTAAAGCTTCGGTTTGACCTTGTGGCAAAGCTTTCTTCGCTCAATGTCAAGCTCTTTATCACCTCTCGACCTCATGATCAGGAGACCGTAGCGGCTTCCTTTCCTGGTGCACATTCGTTTCCAATCGTTGCTCAAGTACAGGACCTTGATCTCTATCTTGACAACAAAATCGCACAAACCCCCAAGCTCCGCGGCCTCTTGGAACAAGTGGAAGAGACGGATAAAGAGATGATTGTGTCTTCAATAAAGCAGCAGTGCGGGGGAATGTGGGCGTTCTATCATTTCTCTCTAATGACGCGGTTGCTAACGTTCTCTAGGTTTCTACATGCGTCACTTCAGTTGGAAGAATTGCAGGGGTGCTCGGGCACCTATGAGATGATGAAAGCACTCGCCGAGTCTCCTGTACAGATCGGGGAGGTTTATCTCCAAACATGGAAACGCGTTCTTGACCAGAGACCAAGCTGTGTACTTCTAGCGAAGACTGTGCTGTTATGGGTTTTGACTGCATCACGATTCATGACAGTGGACGAACTCCAACGCGCGGTCGTAGCTTCTCCCGACATGCGCCAGTCTGACCCCGATCGATTCGCCGACGGGAACACACTCATCAGTCTTTGCCAGGGACTGGTGACTGTCGAGGAGGAGAGTAGATTTGTCCGTCTTGTCCGTGAGTCCTCCGTTGCTCTTCCATCTGCCATTGCTAATCTCATGCTTCTAGACGAGTCCGCAAAGCAAACATTGCAGGGTCTTATCCTCGAAACCTTTCCGCACCCTCAAGCCCTCCTCGCCAAAGTCTGCGTAGAGCACCTCACCGACTGCGGGTTTCAGGATGCGGGGCTCAAATCCACTGAGGAACTTTTAGCGACCCTCCGGGGGGATCCCCTCCTGGCATACGTCTACCATGCGTGGCCGTTCCACAGCCGTAAATCAATGGTTCTCAGGCCCTTTCGCAACCAATTGGCGGATTTTGTGGCGGGTTGCCACGCATTTCCTGTGGCAATTGGGGAGGGTCAACAGTTCGAGGTCCTGGGACCCATTCATGTTGTCGCCTTCTTCGATCTTCCAGTAGCTCTCGCAGGACCCAGCGCAGCCCCACACATTCCGACTCGGACGATAGGGCTAACTGCCTTAACCCTGGCATGCCACGAAGGATCCACAAACGCAGCCAAAGGACTTCTTGGCCTACCTGACATCCTTGTCAACATGCGAGATAATGTAGGCCGGCGCCTTGGACTGGGCATCGTGGCATGGTTGCGAAGGATGCTTCAAGAAGCCCCTGTCCAGGTCAATTTGGCGAATGAAGCCGGGGAGACACCTTTGATGCTGGCGTCGCAGAATGGTCGCACAGCAATAGTCAGGCTCCTACTCGCTGATTTCCAGATCGATGTCAACCTGTCGGATCGCTCTGGTCGTACAGCGCTGATCTTGGCAGCATCTCATGGTCGCGAAGATGTTGTCAAGCTTCTCTTGGCCCACCCTGGGATCGAGGTGAACTGGAAGGCTGCCAATGGGCGGTCGGCCTTATTTTTTGCTTCCCTTCATGGTCACGAAGAAATCATCAAGCTCCTGCTTGAAATGCCTGCGATTCACGTCGGATCGGATATGTTCTTCGCCGCAAGCGCTCGGGGGCATCTTGGCACAGCTAGGCTCCTTGAGACCCGGCTCATCGTGAACTCTGTGAAACATATTAATGAGTTGTAGTTACAAAAGAGAAAAGACATCATCATGTATCGATTTCATATTACACCAATATTACACCCAGCTGAAAAGGACATAGTTGGCTCGACTCTTCATTACACGTAATCAACTGTAATCACCCGAACCGTTGAACAAAATCGAGTATGCTACTCTGGGACCGATTGGAACATCTCCATGGAGCAACAGCAAAGCGGGACCTTGGGAAAGAAGCGGTACCGTACAGTGGTCAAAAAGAAGGGTGTGTATGCTGGACAATGGCGCCGACATGAAAAGTCATACGTCCAACGCCATCCCATTCGACGTGGCAGGTTTCTCCCTCTCCAAGTCTCCACAAACGCCCCCAACTCTGCACCTTGCAACACGATAGTCCGCAATCCAGCTTATATGTAGCGTGTGCCTTCTACGCCCTATCATGCCTTATCCCGTCTCTGTTGCCTCGAGTGTCCTCGATGTCCCACATCGATTTAGCGACACCACGGCGAAGACGACTACGACGACGAAGACAGGACTTGCAGCTGCACCTTTGCCCCACGCGCTGACACTGGAGCCGGTGATAGCTTCGCCCTTTCGGGTGTGAGACGAGAGGGGGCTGGCGGCCTAGGTACACTGACTGAACAAAAGAAATGTCCCACGCTTTTTTTGGGACATCTTGCCTCGTATCGCAAGATCGGGTTCATTGTTAGGGCTGAAATTCGGAAGAAAGGTAGAATCAAGTGACATCGACTATCCTTTACAATTTGAGTAGGAGAAGAGGAGAATTGAAGTATTAGTGTAGACTTTTATTGAGAAAACGGTCAAATCACGCGCCTGATGGATGCCGGTTGGGCGCATCAATGACGCTGGTTGACGCTCGCAACTGACGTCTTTGTTGAACCACTGCACTAATCACCCCCCAAACCTCTGCTTTCGCCTCTATAGCTCTCTCTGGTTCCATAATGGCGCCTAATACCACCCCAACAAAGAGGGCGAAGATTGTTACTATGAAAAAGGCAGGGTCGACCAACGACGAGATTCGCGCAGCCCTTGTTGGCCGCCACGACCTCAGTAACAAGCAGATCGGCCGCATATACAAGAAATACAAGGACAAGGAGAACTACTATGACTTTGGGAAGAAATCCGGCCGACCCCACAAGCTTAGCGCGCGCGATGCACGCACCGCCCTCCGACACCTGGGAAATCGTGATGCCCACGACGCGACGGACCTCCAGAAAGTCTATTTTCCCGAGGTTCACGTCAAAACTGTCAAGCGGATGCTTCGCGAGAATGGTCTAGAGGCTCATCCACGCGCCTCCGTCCCCTGTATCACCAATGTCAACCTCCCCAAGCGCATGAATTTTGCTGAGAAATATTTGGATTGGACGGCGGAAATGTTCGAGGGCATTACATTCTGCGACGAGTCCATTTTTCGAAAAATTGGGTCGGATGGGATGGAATGGTGCTGGAGGAGGCGCGGGGGAGCGGTTGGATCCGAGATTTACGAAGAAGAAAGTAAAACACGGTGGAGGGAAGGTGACGGTCTGGGGAATGATCACTGCCCATGGTGTCGGGCGGATCGTTCGGATCGAGGGAAACCTCACAGCGGTTCTCTACCGCGAAATATTGGAGGACGATGCTCTAGGAACATTTTCCGACCTCAACCTCAACCCGCGCAAGTTCATTTTCCAACAGGACAACGACCCAAAGCACACAGCAAAGATTGTCACATCTTGGTTCACCGAAAATCGCATCCGCCAGCTCCCGTGGCCCCCCTCTAGCCCCGATATCAACATCATAGAGAATCTTTGGGACTACCTCGACCGCCTCGTGCGTGCCAGAGACCCGTTACCACGCACGGAGGAGGATTTATGGGTTGCATTACAGGAGGAATGGGTGAATATTCCCCTTGACTATATCAAGAAACTCTACGCGTCTTTACTGGATCGGATACGTGCAGTGTATGATGCTAAGGGGGGTAATACTAGATATTGAGTTTCATAGAATTCGGTTTACTTTTAGTCGAGTTATCGGTCATTCATTCGAGAAGGGTGTCATTCTGCAGTTTCCAAATATGGAAATTGGCTGGTGTTTTAGTAGAAAAATCCTCGTCGTGAACTCAATTCCTCTCCTATCCACCTCAAATTGTGCAAAATAGTCTATATCATATTAATATATATCCCTTCCAAATTTCACCCCTAACAATGAACCCGATCTTGCGATACGAGGCAAGATGTCCCAAAAAAAGCGTGGGACATTTCTTTTGTTCAGTCAGTGTAGCTCAGATGTTTGAGTTGGGAGGCGATGGATAAGCCGGAACGCGGCAATGGGAAATCAGCGTGCCACGGCGAGCCGGAGCGTGCACCAAGCGTGCAGGCGTGCAGGCGAGCCAAGCCTATTAGCGTGCAGGGGTCGATCGTGCCAAGCCCATTAGCGTGCAGGGGTATATATCTTGAATAGCGTAGCTTAGTATCTCTTGACCTACACATTCGGTATTTATAAAGAGTTATATCGATTAGCGTGGTCTTCGAGAGTGTTTGTAGCGTATTTAGTATCAAGCATCAGGAGATATCGAGAGGACGATCATGGGAGTCATTATTCAAGCTAGAGCGAAGTCTTCTTCGAATTGTATGCATTGCAGACGTACGCAAAGCGAAATGTGTGCAGATCCAGAACTATAGGCCCCTTGCATACAGTATAGTGTACTTAGATTTCATTAGAAACCAGAACCATAAGAAATAGATAGGGATAAGGACAGGGCACGGTTGGCAATGGCTTTCATAAGCACGAGGAAGTGCTCCTTGTAGTGTGCGCTTGTGGCTCCATTGGTGTACGAGAAAAGGACAGGGACCCAACGATCCGCTGCAGGCGAGAAAACCGAGGATACAACCAATAGTCGATGGCGGTCTCTCCACCAGCCATGGGCTGCATCCGAGAGGGTCCCACTGACAGCATCTTCGACATCTCTAGCAGTCTGCACTCCAACGTCGAAGGCCAGTGACTGGGATCGCATCCAATCCGTCTGGAGAGAGATCACAATGAATTCATCAAGGCGGGAGTGAGCAATGAAGTTGGGATGGCTGGCCGCAAAGTCTTCGAACTCTTTGAGGAAAGCATCGGGCCCTTGGCCACGTCGAATTTGCTGGAGCTCCTTCCCAACTCGATCCCGGTTTGTAAGGACACTTGAGATATCTGCAACCGACTTTCCATGCCCAGAGCCCCTTCGGAGACCCACAATGAGTTGAAGTGGACGCGCTCCGGGATTTTCGTACACAATCTTCTCCCATTCAACACGTTCTTTGGGTGTTAGATGGAGAACATGGGTTGGTCGAGGATGATTATGATAGCCCTGGTTGATATAGTGAACACCTCCTTTCCATTTGTACATCCTGTCAGAATTGCTGCATTCGAAATGAGCCAAGTCCGAGCCGCATCGACACTGTTTCCCCAACTGCTTCGCCCGGCCCTGTGGAGTTGTCTGTGCACGGACAATGACCTTGCACGATTCGTTCATGCAGCCAAGGTAACCGCAGCACTGCCGGGTACTCTTCTTTCCCGCTTCCCAGAAACTGGCTGTATCCTTCCCCTTTCGATCGCCTGAGCCTCCCTTCGTGGTCCAGTGAACCATGAGATTCTTTTTTGCATCGAATTCACTCCAGGTCAAGTCGAGCTCGAGAGGGCCATCTGGCCAACCATCCCAGTTAGGTGGCACATCCCGAGCATTGGGTTGTAGAGCCTGCTGTCCATTTGCCGAGGCATCCTTCGCTTGCTCGATGGCTTTGGGCAACACAGCAGATCCTGATGCGTTGAGAATAATCTTCCGACTCGGGTCGAGAGTTGCCTCTGCGATGCCTGCAACCCTCTGTCCATGAATGACGTCTGGTACCTGGGAAGTAATATGTTGAAAATGCTGTGATTGTCCTGTATGGTTGTTGCCGACTGTGGGTAGATGCGATATTGCTGGTGGATCAGGGACTCGATGGTAAATTGGGAGAGCAAAGGAAGGGGGAAAGGGGCCGTGGTATTGAACATATTGTCCAGTTTCGGTCTGAACAAATGCCTGTTGTTGGGAGCTGGAAGGTGTAGGCGCAGGGGGTGGGATAAACGATTGGGCATTGAAAGATGGGGCCGTGTTTGTTGGTGGTAGCAGAGCCGTCTCGTTGGAGGATCCTGACCACTGGAGTGGGATGTAGATGCCCTGTTGGGGGCAAACAAAGAGTTGAAGCCCTTGAGGTGGGGGGAGGGGCCCTGGATAAGGGAAGTAGAAGCCGTTCGATTGAATGAAAAGAGCTGTCGGGACGCTGTCGCTAGGGGCTGGGTGCCCGAACGACCTTGCGATCCAGTTGCGAATAGATTGCTATGGATTCAGAGTTACAACACACTCCAATATGAAAGATGTTAGGACTCACCATCACCCGCAACAAGCAGAACCGTCAGTGTCAAAACGAATCCTCAGGATGCATCTGCATCCACTCACCCCTCGCCTCAACCTCATCCCGCTGCATTGATCGGGACAATAACAATCGGAGGTAACAGTCACCGGCTCAAAGCTTCAAGCGTGGAGGCAAGCACTGAGGCGTGCAAGCGTGCCGATGAAGTGTGCGAGCGAGTGGAGAGGCGTGCAGGCGTGCCAATAAAGCGTGCAGGTGAGCAGAGCGGCGTGCAAGCGAGCACCAAAGCGAGCAAGCGAGCATGGAGATGTATAGGCGAGAGCTGGCGGGGAGTCGTGAAGCGTGCAAGGAATGTTTCTAAAAGAAATCAAGACAGCTGTAAAGGAATTTCATTAGTACACGAGTGGCGAGGATCCTCAAATAGCTAGTCTTGTCGTGGTTCCTGTTGCAATTGCCAGGATTGATTCAAGCTTATCACGAGAACGCCGATGGTCAGACAATTGGAAGGGTTGGTACAGAATGGAATTTTGAATTTAATAGAATCAGCACTATTCCTAAACTATAGTTCTAGAGGATGAGGTTGCAACAAATAAGCGCTGAGATGACTTGGCTGGAACCGTGTTCACTCACCTGCCCTGTCCTTTGAACACAAACTCCACTTCGACATGGCATGAGGAAGGCGACCATCATGAGTTGCTTTCTATACGATACAACCCATGGAGACGTTGAGGTTCAGCAGGAAGAGGCGGTCGCGCCTGCACGCTACTTGCCCACACTTTGCCACGCCGTGGCTCGCCACGGCACGCTGATTTTCCCATGCCGGCCGGAACGGATGTTGGGGCCGATGGTGGTCGGGTTTTGTAAGCCTCTAGGCGTGGAAATGGCCAGTGCAATGTTTGGCTTCATTCTAGGGTGATGGATCCTCGCAGGAGAGGCCACTCCATCATTCTCATCGCGATGGTCTTGAGGAGAAAGGGTAGGGGGGTGAGTTTGGTGTATTTGCCACTTTCAGGGATGGCGGCGGGTTGAGGAACAGGCAAGAGGGCTGTGGGGCTGGCGAGCATGCTTCGTGTACTTCATTCGGCTGGTTCTTGAAGGAGGAAGTGGGTCAGGATTGGTACGTTTAGTGCAGGTAAGGATTTGTGCAGTTGCGTGACGTCGAAGGATGAAGAATATCTGTTCGCGCTTGTTTGACTAAATATGTGATTAAAAGACATGAAAGACGTACCCAAAGTGAGGAATCTGGAGACTCCTTTCCATTGACTTCCGTAGATTGTACCGAGTTCCGCCCAGCTCAACTGCGGTCTCTTGTTCAGCCGTTACAGAGGTAGATCCGTTGCTGCAGACAGCTCGTTTGTGGCTGCTGGTGGAGTCGCAGAACCAGTGTCCACTGTGAGGATTCGGCAATGCATGATCCTCCTCCCACTTTCGCAATCAATCCTTCTTGAGATGCCAAATGGTGAGGGGACACTGAGGTTAGCCTTATTGGATTGGAACTCGCAGAGGAGGTCGAAGGTTGAGATCGGGGCTGCCGGTATGCTTGACCTGTTTGACGAAGTTTTAGAGCCTGTACCGCGATTCTGAATGAGAGGGCTTACCAGCTGATGATCTCGCATTTTGTGATACCCCGTTCGATATTGGAAAGGCTGAAAGTCTTTGCGTCGGTGGGCGTGCAGACCGCGTTTTGTCAAGGGTATCTGGAGACGCTTAGGCTATTGCCTCTGGATCGCGAGCCTTAACTGGGGGTGCTGTACCAGCAAAGCATAGTCACGAATGTGAGCCGAAATACAGAGAGATTGCCGCCATTTTCGTTGAAGACATCCTATGTATGCCCCAGACTTTGTTTGTTTGAAATGGATTAGTTCCAGCACCATTCTGCGCACCATTCTGCGCCATAAGGAACACAGCTTATGACTTACAAGGCCTGAAGGCGCAAAATGACGCCGACAGAGCTCCCCATGCAACAAAATCATTTTCGAGGAAATCTTCCCCGATGTCTGTCTATGGATGCGGTATACACGTCGAGGTGGTTTGAAGAGAAGGATTTTGCTGAACCTGAACCCCTAGGGCAGGAATTAGGATGTGGCTGTGACCGTGCGGATCAAAGTCACATCTCACTCAGAATCTCGGATTCCATTAGACCGGTGACCGGTCTGTCTGACGCGGGGAAATCTTCATGAGCTTTGGGACCGCCTGGCGAGTGTGCTTCTTGATGACATATTTTCAGTCCAGATAGTGTGGCCCTACACCTGCATATGGCGCCCCAGATGTAAGGGAGGGGATGTCCTAATCCATACCGCACACAATCTCTTGCAGATAGGGTGGTGTGTTCGAGGGAGGTGGTGCCATCAATCCTATAACATATCAGGGCAGATGATAACGATCAACTTTCAGGTAGGAACCATGATGACTGACGACGCTGACGCCTGTGACCACCCGAGAGCTCTTCTGCCATCAGGAACATCGCTGTCGTGAACACGGTCAGCCCCTAGCCCCTATCTCGCGCCCTATTTTCGTTTTTATCTTATCTTTTGATCTTTCATTCATCTTATCACTTTAACCCCTATTTTCCCTTTGACTCCGTCTCGGCATGGACACTTTCTCTATGGCATGCTGCCTCGTTTTCCCCTTGTTACATTTCATTCTTCTCTGCTATAGGCGCTGCCTTACGCACAGCCTTTGATACTTCTATTCATTCGTTTCCCCGACTCATTTCTATTGTATCCTTCTTCTTCGCGCTGCCTCGCGTAGCCTCGCTCGGCCTCGGGCGGTTTCCATTCTTCCCCTTGTTCTTCTCTACGCTGCCTTACGCAGCTTCGCGCAGCCTCGGGCCTCTCTTTGTCATTCTATTATCTTCTTACTCGTATCTCGGACTCATCGCGGCTATGCACATGTTCTGTAGAGTATATAAGCTAGCTAGTACGCTCTGTATTTCCTCAGCTTGACCTCTTCGTCAATACACTGCTTAAACTCGCATCCTGCTGTTCTGCTCTGTGCTGTTAGACAATCTTGGACTTTCCGCTATTGTCTTTCTAGTCACTCCTGCCTCTGCTCTCGTCGTCGCCGATCGACTTCGAGTCTCCTCCGCTCGCCTTGTGTTCACCGTGTGGTGTTCGCCTCCGTCCGCTTAGGTCTTCTGACGCGTACTTCGCGACAATCGCAGCTATCTGGCCCGTCCCTGAGAGATCCAACGCTAGGTGATCAGTGGCCGTCAAATCAATTGGCATCCATCCATCCATCCACTTCTTTGCTGTTCCAAGGCAGCTCTGGTAACGCTCTTAGTAACTCCACAGCCAGTGCAGCAAATAGAGTGTTAGAATACAATACTTATATCGTTGTTTCTACGGTTACGATTAGTACAAGGGACACTACTTTCAAAACATTTACTTGTTGCATTGTTCACTTCTCTCTTTCTTATTGTTCTCTCTCTTCTATTTACCCTGCACAGACACACTATTGTTCTTCCCTATATGGACATTCCTTTGTGTAGATATGTATATAGGTAGCTAGTGTGAGTTAGGGATCGACACGGGTAACCCCCGGGTCCAAAAGGGGCAACCCGTACCCCTGGCCGCGGGTACGGGTACCCGCAGGTTTTTTGGGGGTCAAGTGAGAGGTTACTTGGTTTGGAGACCTATATGCTGCCCTTAAGCTGTTATAAGGTTGTTATAGCAAGTATGTGCTTAAAATTGATGCACCCGGCGCCCAAGCACTCCCTGCAGGCGTCGAGATTGAATTGCGGGGCGAGTTGGCCATCGTTAGATACGTAAGTGACATCGTTTGAAAGATAAAAAGGGCCTCTTCTCAAATCTTGAAACAGATTCACAAAAAGACAGAAATTGAAGGAGAACGCGCCCAAACAGTAGATTCATCAAAGGAATATAATGTTATGGCCGCGATCAATAGCGTTTGCGAGTTAGTATGTAAAGTAAGTTATACCGTTCGAAAGCTACTGCTCGGGGCTTTCGAACGCGCCCACAGCCAGCCCTAACGGACCAGAATCGATTGAATTGTGAGCCATTTTGCTCTATGACGTGTCACTTTTACACCTCCCTTGGCGCGGCCGGCAATACCCGTACCCGTGCCGGAGGGTACGGGTTTGGTCGAGGGTCCGAAATAGGCAACCCATACCCGTACCCGCCCTACCCGTACCCGCCTACCCCGCGGGTTGCGCCTACCCTTGTCGATCCCTAGTGTGAGTGGGGTGTTCTCTATCGAACTATTCCCACTCACAGGTATGTCATGTATCACTCTACTTATTTCTCTGCTAATATCTATCGAACTATTCCCACTCACAGTGCGTGTTCTGTTGAGGGTTTAATAGGTTATGAGCCCCGTTGCTTCGCTTTAGAGACACTCCTCAACACGAAAGCTACCCTCCCTCACAGACATTCGGTCACGTACCCTAGGTACATCTGCACTCTGGTCCTCTGCTTCTCAGAAAGCACGTCCCAGCTGCACCCTGGTCTGCCCCAGTCCATCTGGTTGAGCGACTTCTATCTCCTTCTATCCCCACTTTGTTTTCTGGCTATTCCTGTTATGACCGCTTTTTACCCCTATTCTTCCTTCCTTGCACCTTCCCCTTGACTCCCCCCCAGACTTCCCTCACTATGCGATATCTATGCATCTGCTGTGCACATGCACCCTTGGGACATCCATCTATCATGTGTTCCCCACAGATCCCATCCATTGTCCAGTTGCTATTCACTGTTCCCAACTGACGATTACTTATTCCATTCTGATTGTGCATATGTTATGCATGTTGATCTTATCTTACGTAGATTAGATTCGACTCGAACTATCCGACTTGGATTATCTCCGACTCGGACTCTCCTAGATATATTCTTGTGAGGCTATGCGATATCTATAGTATTCGTCATTCTATCGTCTTCACGACTCATACCAACTCACATGATTACTCGTCACGCATGTGACTGCTTACTCAGTCCTTACATAGCTCTATATTTAGTACACTCTTTTATGTATATAAGGACGCTGGTAGCTACTATAATCTCTATCACTTTAACCTACCAACTAAGCCTACAAGCTACTCGGTAAGACTCTACTCGCTAGTCGCAGTAGTGTTCTTCAGGTTATGAGCCCTGAAGCTCTGTAGAACGCGCTGTAATGGCTGCACTACAAACTTGGTCGGCGCTGTAATGGCTGCCTCCATAGACTGCTACTAGTCTGCGCCTAACCGCTGCGAACTATGCACGTCTAACCAAGTGGCTGATAGGCCGAACCTATGCCTTTACTCTGCGCTGTTATGGCAGCAGAGATCTGTGCTGTAATGGCTGCAGAATGGGGCAAAGAATGCGCTATGTGGCTGCTTCTTTGATTTATGATATACGTTGCTGACGAAGCCTTGTTTTGACAGATCTCAACAATCAAACAGAATGTCTTCTAACAACGCTCACAACAGTATCCCCATGCTCGATGGTACCAACTACCTGGATTGGGCCATGCGTGCGGAGCAATACCTCCAAATGCAACGTCTTTTGTCCTACATTGATGGTTCTCGTCCAGAGGGTGCCGCTTCGGATGCCACTGCGGCGGAGAAGAAGCTGGCTCAGGAAGAGAAGATCGCCAAATGGGACATCGACGATGACCAAGCCATGGGAGCACTCCTCCTCCGTATCAACAGAAACGTCTGCGCCCAAGTTGCGGGCAAAGCGACGACGATGGAGTTATGGGATGCTCTCAAGGAGCTTTACGGTAGTCCGGGCAACGCTGCGATCTTCGCGGATTTCTCCCGAGCAATCAAGTTCCATATCGGAACTGGAGACCCTCGCCCTGCGATCGCTGAGCTCCAGAACTACCTGGGTCGACTTGCTACGAACAACGTCTTGATCGATTCATTCATCGAGGCGATGATTCTGATCAGCAGCCTTCCTACCAAGTACGACAACACCGTCGCCATCCTTCTTAACAAAAACAAGAAGGATCTCACCTTCGAGACCGCCGTCAAGGCCATCACGGCCGAGTACGATCGCGTCGCCAACCCGGCTACCCTGAACAAATTCACTGGCATCAAGAGGAAAGGGGGAAACCCTAACTTCCGCCAACAACAACAGGGGCAGCAGAAGGATTCCGGCAACTCGGGAAATCAAAACCCGAGTTCTTCCCAGAACAAGGGGAAGAAGCGCGGATCCAAGGGTGGTAACAAGAAGAAGGAGAAGGAAAGGAAGTCGCAGGGTCATAGCTCCCACATGGTACAGGCCGCCTTCTTAGGCGACCATCTCGTCTCTCACGCTCCTCAGGAGCATGTGCCTCCCCAGGCCAAGGTCTCGGTTCTTTCATTCGTGAAGACCGGACCCTCTATCGTTCAACGCCCAGTTGATCTCACTCCATCTACCCATCTCCCCACCTCGGCTGCTAAAGCCAAGGTCGCTCTGTCCACTGAAACCTCGCGCTATCCCGACGTGGAACGTGCCAGGAAGAACTGCGGCCTTCCAAACGTCAACGATCGCTCGAGCCCATCGAACCGGCTGAGGTGCACGAGGCCAGCTCGCCTCTGCACCGACTCCCATCTCCCCCACTGGCACACGGTGGATCTGGAGAAGGGGTCGACGTTCCCCAACCAACCATGGTGTGTCAATCTGGACTGCCTATGGAAGGGGACGGCTCACAAGCACTGGACGGACTCTCTGACACCGATGCCTTGGGGGAAGACGACGACAGCGTCTCCCTCGGTGACGAAGGTGAGGACACCTCGCTCTTCGGCATCCCCAAGACGGTCTGGGAGAGAATCCGCGACGGAGAACTGGAGGATCCCCTCCACCCCGATGACGAAGTCTCCGACTGGGGCTCCGACGACGGGATGGGAGGCGAACATCCAGATCGTGATGGACCAGATCGCCTTTCAGATGCGCAACCATCCGTCTACCTACCCGACTGGGACGCTCTGAGGACTGGGCACTATGACGATGATAAGTACGTCCCCTCTGTTTCTACCAGGAAACACTTGGCTAACTCGTTGCCTCCACAGCTTGTTCAATTAGATATGAATATGCTAGACGACGATGTATTCCTAGAGTATTGCTGTGCAATTAACTCTATTGTTTCGATTCACGATTCATCGAATGCCGCTAAGTGTAAAGATGCGCAATGTGCCTCCTGTAAGAAATTTGAGACATTCATACACTGGATGATGGACTCTGGGGCATCAATGCACGTTACCCCCTCGAAAGAGGACTTGTTTGACTACAAAGTCGTTAAGAACAGTCCATCGGTTAACACCGCTTCCAAGGGTACTACCCTGTCCATAAAAGGAATTGGAAAGCTTCGAGTAATTCACACCATCAAAGGTGCTGACGGTAACGATCGAGACGTTGAATCTATCATCGAACCAGTATATCACATACCCAATCTATCGACTCGATTGTTCTCTACAGGAACTTTCTTGAGTCAACCCAAGACTACTCTTTGGGGTGATTCTCTATCCATGGGAATCAACGATTCTGATGGGAGAAATCTCATTAAGGGTCATCCACTTCACCCGGACGACACGATTTATTGTGTATCTGTAAAGAACTCCAACAGATCGCCGAAAGAAGTACAGAAGGTCTCCGGACCACCTGTCGATTATGAGGTCATGCATAAACGCTTTGGTCATCCATCGCGGGAAGTGCTCAAACGAGCCAAAAAGCATACCACGAACTTCCCACCTATGGTGGAAATTCCCAAACATGAACCTTTGTGCCGCGGTTGCGCGCAAGGGAAGATGACGCTTGAACCATTCCCGGCTTCAAGCAAGCGTGCGAAGCACCGATTCCAGAAGATCCATTCGGATCTGAAAGAATTCTCCGTCGAGTCATACCACAAGTTCAAACATTTCATCTCCTTCTTTGATGATTGCACGAGTCGTGGATCGTGTGTCCTTCTTCGTCAGAAGAGTGGATCAATCCAAGCGATCAAAGACTTCGTCACCATGGTTGAAACTATATACCATGAGAAAATCGAAGAATGGCAGGTGGATGGTGGTGGAGAATTCATCAATGACGAACTGAAGGCTTTCTTCAAATCAAAAGGAATCAAGCTATCTATTAGCGCTCCATATATGCATCAGCAGAACGGACGCGCTGAGCGCTTCAATCGCACTATCATGGAGAAGGCCGAGTCAATGCGTCACGATGCTTGCCTGCCCCAATCATGGTGGGAATTTTCCGTTCTATACGCCGTTTATGTGTATAACCGGACGCCTCTCAAGCGTCTTGGTTGGATTACTCCACACGAGGCTGTAGAAGGAGAAGCTCCGGACGTCTCTAAATTAAGAGTCTTCGGATGTGGTGCCTGGGTCTATATTCCCAAGGAACAACGATCTAACAAGCTCCTTCCACGGTCAGAGTATATGATCTTCCTAGGATTCCCCGAAGGCATGAAGGCGTATCTCTTCATGAGATCGCCAAGGAATGTTCTATTCAAGGTGACTACTGCTTGCTTTGATGAACTTCACTTTCCAAGGTGTCCTGATGCGAAAGCACCTCAAGACCAACCACGAGTTGAAGACTACCCACCTTCCTCGTTTGGCAATGATGGACCTCCATCTGAATCTGAAGATGATGATGACGACGATGACTTCCTTCCTCGTCCATCAAACTCCCAAACCCCTCAAAGAGGTAGCGGTCCTGATCGTGACGTCGATCGGAACGTTGGTGAACAACCAACCGACCAGCACCCGCCAAACCCTGCGCCAGGAAACGCTCCTGGTGATGAACCGAGGAGATCTGCGCGGAATCGGACCCAAACCAAGTCTCAGCCTGGCGATGTCTACGGAAACAAAACTCCGACAGAAAAGCATCAGACGGATCGGAGAAAAGCACTTGATAAAGATGACAGACGGCCATCTGGATCTAATCAAGGTGCTGGAAGCAAGGAAAAAGGTGTTCCCGCGCCGAAACCTGCTACTCCAGTGTCCGAAAGTGAATCTGATTTGACTTTTGACATACCTGAGGACTTAGAACACTTGACGCGTGAAGGGGGAGTTAATTTTATGCATTTCCTGCTTTCTAAAGCGGTTTTGCCTTCAGTTCCTTCTGTCGATAGCGCTCCACGTGAGTGGACGTTTAAAGACATCTTGCGGATGCCACCGCAGGAGAAGAAAGGATGGATCGATGCTTGCAAAGATGAGTTAAAGGCACTCTCTGAACGTGAAGTATTCGAAATGGTCGATCTTCCCAAAGGTCGCAAAGTGATCACCAATCGCTGGGTATTCGACGTCAAATCTGACGGTCGTAAACGCGCCCCGACTTGTTGCCAAGGGTTTCCAAGAAATCGAAGGCATCGACTACAACGAGATTTTCTCACCAGTGGTTCGTTTCGAATCAGTCCGAACCATGTTAGCCCTCACAGCTCTCAAGGATTGGCACATCACCGGAGTCGATGTCAAGACAGCATTCCTCTATGGGAAACTAGATGAGGAGATCTATATGCGTCAACCCGAAGGCTTTGTCATCAAGGGCAAAGAGCACAAGGTGTACCGGCTCCTTGGTGCTATCTATGGTCTGAAGCAAGCGTCCCATGCATGGTACATGGAACTTGCAAAGTCAATGAAGATTCTTGGCTTCAAACGACTATCGACCGATACCGGGATCTTCATCCTTCAGGATGGACATGGTGGCTTCGTCATCATGATTGCCTACGTCGATGATCTCATCTTCGCGGGTCCTAACAGGAGACTTGTTAACGCCAAGAAAGAGGTGTTCAAGCTCAAGTGGGAATGTCGAGACTTCGAAAATCCAACCGAATTCTTACGAATGAGGATCAGACGTGACGGACAAAATATCCGTCTGGATCAATCTGCCTACCTTGGCACGGTCCTGGAACGTTTTGATATGAAGGATTGCCGACCGGCACCTACACCTATGGTCGAAGGTTATAGGCCTCTCGAACATACTGGACCTGTCGATACGAAACGACGCCACTACTTCCAGTTGATCATTGGATCCCTGCTCTACTTGATGCTGGGTACTTGCCCAGATATCGCCTACGCTGTTGTCAAGCTGTCTCAATTCGCAGCTAATCCTTCCGAGGAACACATCAGCAAGGCAAAGTACATATGCAGATATCTCCGAGGAACTATGGACTACGCTCTGGTTCTTGATGGCGCATCCCAAAATGGATTGATCGCCTACTCGGACTCTGATCACGCTGCGGATCTGGTTGCACGCCGATCCACTACTGGAAACATGGTGATGTTGGCTAATGCTAGCATTAGCTGGATTTCGCACGCTCAAAAGACTGTCGCTAATTCCTCCACCGAAGCCGAATATATGGCTGTGTCTGACTGTAGTCGACAGGTGATGTGGTTCAAGCACATGTTCAAAGAGCTTGGCATGCCGATCATCGTGCCAATCCCTATCTGTTCCGACAACAACGGTGCTATATTCATCAGCAACAATCCTATTCAGGAACGTCGCATGAAGCACATCGATGTCAAGTTTCACTACATCCGTGAACTCATCGAGAATGGAGACATCGAAGTCTTGCGAGTCGATACCAACGACAACATCGCTGATATCTTCACCAAACCGTTGGGACGTGTGAAGTTTGAACACTTCAGGGGATTACTAGGACTTGAGTTCTACTCGTCTTAGTCCAATGGGTACACTCGTTAGGAGATGCACTCATTGAGGGGGAGTGTTGATCTTATCTTACGTAGATTAGATTTGACTCGAACTATCCGACTCGGATTATCTCCGACTCGGACTCTCCTAGATATATTCTTGTGAGGCTATGCGATATCTATAGTATTCGTCATTCTATCGTCTTCACGACTCATACCAACTCACATGATTACTCGTCACGCATGTGACTGCTTACTCAGTCCTTACATAGCTCTATATTTAGTACACTCTTTTATGTATATAAGGACGCTGGTAGCTACTATAATCTCTATCACTTTAACCTACCAACTAAGCCTACAAGCTACTCGGTAAGACTCTACTCGCTAGTCGCAGTAGTGTTCTTCAATGCATAGTTGGTATCTTTGTATCCATCTTCTACTGCTTCTATCATTCTTATCTTTGTTGTACATCTACTAGATATGCTGCGGAGTATGACTAGATATGACTGGATATGACTCCTAGATTGCTGCGGAGTATTTCCTACTTATGCTGCAGAGTATGACTAGATATGACTGGATATGACTCCTAGATATGCTGCGGAGTATTTCCTACTTTGATACAATGCTTAGATAGCTCGTCCCTCTAGTAGTATATAAGGCTGAAGATGTACTTGCTTATACCTTAGCTTGTTATTCTATCAGATTATCCCTGTCTACCCTCTGAAGGCAACCCTTCCTCTATTGCTAGGCTTGCTTCAGTCGTCAAGAGCACTCTTCTCAGAGGTACTCTTGACGACTGCCTTATGTTTCCACCTGATTTAGAAGAGGTCCGACTCGGATATTACAGTCCTCGCGTCTACCCTTAGGGGCTCGCAACCTGAGCTGTAACAATTCCCAGTCAACGTCGTATCTCCTGTTGGTTTTGGGTTTCACTCAAATCAACTCTTCCCTTCACTGTCTCTCTCCTGTCCCTGTCACTGTTGCATTCGATTCTCGAAGCATCATGCCAGACGATTCTTCCATGACCAAAATCTGTGCTCTTTCGTCTGACACCGTTGCACAGTGGAAGACTATGGTTGAGAACGAAGCATTGCGCCTTCATGCTGTCCATATCCTCTCTGGTGAGGAGGAGGAACCAGACAAAAGTGAAGATCGTAAGGATTGGAAGGATTATTGGGACAAACACTCCACACTTGCATATGCTATTGTTAGCTCCCTTGACATGGCCCAATCCGACTCTATCATCTCAGGCATCGACCGAACCGATCCAGCCGCCACCTTCACAGCTCTCATCGAGCACTACATTCCCAAGACGGCCCAATCTCGCGCTTCGTCTATCCAAGAGCTTCTCTCCATCCACAAGACGGATACAGAGAGCTTTGCTTCTTATGGTGCCCGCATCATAGCTGCTGGAGCCCAAATCCGTGACCGTTTGGACGCTCTCCCACTCTACATCCCAGAGCGTACACGCCAAACATCCATCGACCTATCCTCCCTCCCTGCTCCAGAGTCAGATGAGGAGGAGGAGGAAGAACCAGCAGCTACTGGTGCTGAGGATACTGCTACTCAGGCCACTGCTGCCCCATCCCCTCTTACCACTGTCGAGATCGTCACCAGACACTCTGTGTTCAAAAAGGGCTATGGTGCGCCAGAGCTCATCATGGATCTGATGCAAGCCATCGTCATCCTTGGCCTTCCTCACAATGAGCAGGGCAACTTCCTTCGCAACACCTTCACACATCTCGACAGCATCAAATCTGCCGATGATGTCCTCGATCACCTTCGCAAAGCCGACCTCTCCAACAAGGTCGAGGGTCTAGCTGACGAAGCTGCCCTTGCTGCCACCAAGAGCAAGAAAAAGGCTAAGCCTTGCAAGCCTACCACTTCCTCGTCTCATTCACCTGCTACATCGTCCACTTCCAAACCGCCCCTCAAATGTCGCTATCACACCAACCTCTCCAACCACAACACCAAGGACTGCGACGTCTTGAAGAAGGCTAAGGAAGTGATGTTGGCCAACATGGCTGAGGACACAGCTGAAGAGGAAGCTCAGATGGCCTCCACCGCACACATCATTAGTCCCCCTCGTAGATGTCCAAAGGGTACCACCGCTAACACTCAGTGGAATGCAGACTCAGGCACTACCTCGCATATGACGCCACACAGGCGTTGGATGCGCAACATGCGACCCTGCTTGGTATAACTCGATGGTCTGGGCAAAGGCCAAGGGAGATGTTGTGTTCAAACCATCTGGGAACCGCGAGCTTGTTGTCTTTTCCGATGTACTATATGTCCCTCGTTTGAAAAATAACTTATTCTCCATCCTTACTGCTGTGAAGAAGCGCAAGATGCGTGTTGTCATTGAGAACGACTCCCTGGAATTTTCGAAAGACGGCCACTCTCTCTTCACTGCTACTACCCACAGGACGACCAGCCTATTGGATGGAAGCACATTGGAGAATGATGAAGTAGCCTATTCAGCTGCAGTCGACAAGGGCATTTTACACGATCGTCTTGGACACATTGGAATCGATCGGCTCAATACGCTTCTCAAGAAGGATCTGGCTGAGGGGGTGTTTGTCAATAAAGGGACGGAGGTCAAGGACATGTGTGAAGCATGCATTGCGGGGAAGCAACACCGACGACCTTTCCCAAAAGTCTCTGAACATCGGTGCACAGAGGTACTTGGTCGGATCCACAGTGACTTTCATGGCCCACTCCCACGCACATCGACAGGGTACAGGTACTGGATCACATTCAGCGATGACCACTTCCACTACAAGCGCACCTACTTGCTCAAAAACAAGAGTGAGGCTGTCGTGAACATGGTCAGCCCCTAGCCCCTATTTACACGCCCCTATTTTCGCTCGTCTCCCACCTTTTGATCTCCCATCACCCTTTCCGCATTAGCCCCTATCTTTTCATTTATCCGTCTCGGCATGGACACTTTCTATGGCGCACTGCCTCGTTTCTCCTTTCCTATTCTTCTGCACTACAGGCGCTGCCTTACGCACTGCCTTTGATATTTCTATTCATTCGTTCACCTGACTCCTTTCTATTATATCACGCTTCTACGCGCTGCCTTACACAGCTTCTATCAGCCTTGGTCAGCGCTCACTGTTCTTCGCGCTGCCCTACGCAGCATCGCGCAACTCTGCGCCATTCTTCGCCATTGTTTCACTATCCTTCACCATTCTGACACCATCGTTTCACCATTCTTTGCCATACTCGCTTACTCGTACCTCAGACTCATTGCGGCTACGCTCATGTCTTGTAGAGTATATAAGCTAGGTAGTTCGCTCTGTATTTCCTCAGCTTGACCTCCTTGTCAATACATCACTTAACTCGCAACCCAACCGCTCCGCTCCAAGCCTTCCGCTCTGCTCAGTATTTGTGGCTATTCCCACTTATATTTGAGTCAGTCTCTTCCGCATCTTATCTCGTCGTCGCTGACCGACTTCGAGTCTTATCTGCTCACCGATCAGACACCTTGCTGGTGTCCTCCGTCATCGCTTTGATATAGTGCCGCGTACTTTGCGACAGAGGCATTTGACAAGTTCAAGACCTACGTTGCTGCAGCGGAGAACTACTTGGGAGTAAAAGTGAAGGAGCTTCGGGACGATAAGGGAGGAGAGTACATTTCAAACGAGTTTGATCAATGGTGTGAGGCACGAGGAATCTCTCAACAACATACAGTCCGTGGTACACCATAGCAAAATGGTGTCTCTGAACGTCTAAATCGCACCCTGGCCGAGGGGGTGATAGCAATGCTCAACCACGCTGGATTACCCGCCACCTTCTGGTCCACTGCTGTCCTCTACTACACCGAAATCCTGAATGTCACCCCTACGTCTGCACTGTCAGAAACCACCTCATATGAAGTGTGGCACAAACGCAAGCCAGACTTGTCCATGTTCAGAGTCTATGGATGTCGCGCATGGGTCAATATACCAAAGTCCGACTGCAAAAACCTTGACTCCCATTCCATCCCTTGCATCTTCCTTGGATTTGCGCAAGGATTCAAAGGCTGGCTGTGCTATGATACAGCCACCAAGAAAACCCACATCTCTCGAGACGTGATCTTTGACAAGACTTCTTTCCCTGGTCTCTCAACCAAAGGCAAGAGCACTGAAACTCCTCCAGTCCAATGGAGTGAACTTTGGTCGCACGAGGACGATGAGTCTGAGACTCTCTCCACGCCTAGCGTTGACACCATTCCACAACCACCTGTTGGCCCAGCACCCAACACACCTCATTTTGACAACAACGAGTCAGACTCTGACAATGATGATGATCTCGCGGGGAATCCTCCCAACGCCCCTGCTGCCCCCAGAACTCCTGTTCGTGCACCTCCCAGAGGTCCAGCAACAAAGGATCTGGCTGACGAGCGCAAGCGTGCATGGTTGAGGCCTCAGAGTGATCCATCTCCCACATCAAGAGCAGAGCACGACTCTCCTGACCCTACACTGAAAGAGTTTGGATGGAGCCCACCAGAAGGTGAATTTCCGCGTCTATCTGCTCCTACTCCTGCACCAGCACATATCATTTCTCCTCAAACACTCCGCCCAATGCCATGTCTAGCAGCACCAGCTGCCAAGCCTAATGAACCCTACCTTGTTGCCCAAGGAGGACGACCAACACGTTCAGGGGGTGTTTTGGACTACACTAAAATTGCTGGAAAAGGATGAAGGGGAACCCAACCAGTTGCTCGCAGACAGGCTGAAGCACAACAGGATGAGGAACTCGAACCCAGAACGGATGTGGCAGGACCCAGCACTTCAAATCCAGTACCAGCCTGAGGGGGTGCCCAAAATCACGATTTCTTCGGTCTGCCACTTGCTACCCAAACTGGTGGCATGGGAGTCATGAATCTCCAACTCCGCCCCACACTCACGAATCCAAATCCTCCACCACCTCCTAGTCAACCCACTCCAATCGACGCTGCTTCACTCTCAGATGTCGATGATGACGATGATAAAGAAGCTGACTTGGCTACTGCCTTCAAAGCTAGTCGAGTCATGGAATCCGTCTTCAATGTCTATGGCATCTCAGACGACTTCATCCCAATGTCAGCTGGATGGGAGATTGCAATGGAAGCTGCTTGTGAAAATGCATTCGGTGCAGCCACGCGCCCAAATGATGCACCACGGAACTAGAAGGAGGCCATGGCTCGGGATGACAAGGACAAATGGTTGGCAGCTGCGCAGACAGAGATCTACGCCCTGATTGAGAATGGTACTTGGGAACTTGTCCAACTCCCCAAGGATCGAAAAGCGGTTGGCTCTCGTTGGGTATTCCTCATCAAATGCGATGCAGATGGAAGAGTTGAACGATACAAGGCTCGTTTGGTTGGTCAAGGCTTTGGACAGTCTCATGGCATTGACTATGATGAAGTATTTGCCCCAACTACCAGGCTTACGTCTATCCGTACTGTCCTTGCACAAGCAGCAATGAACGGAGAACACATCAAGTCGATTGACATCTCCAATGCCTACCTTAACGGCACCATCGAGGATGAATACGAGGTCTATATGGGGCAGCCAGAGGGTTTTGAAGTCCGTAACACTGACGGTGCCCAGTGGGTATGCAAGCTCAAGAAGGGTCTCTATGGACTCAAACAGAGTGGCCGACTGTGGTACCAGAAGTTGGCAAAGGAACTCGAGAACATTGGCTTTGAGCAGCTTTTCTCTGATCCCAGCATCTACCACTGGGTGAAAGACGGTGTTTGTGTCACACTCCCAGTCTTTGTCGATGACATCACTATCACGTCCAAAGACAAGTCCAAGATTGAATGGGTCAAGGAAGCGCTGTCAAGGGTCTTCAAGCTGAAGGATTTAGGACCTACTGCATACCTTCTAGGAATCAAGGTGGAGTACGACCAGGAAAACAAAACTCTGCGTCTATCCCAAACCCAGTACATCAACGACATGCTTGCTTGTTTCCGACTTTCCGACTGCAAACCTGTGACCACCCCTATGGAACCAGGGCTAGCACTGAAGAAAAGCATGTCGCCCACAACTGAAGACGAGAAGGAGGAGATGAGCAAAATCCCCTACTTGAATGCAGTTGGAGCCCTGATGTATCTGGCCATTGGCACTCGCCTGGACATTGCCTACTCAGTCGCAAAATTGGCACAGTTCAACTCCAACCCTGGGCCTGCACGTTGGAAAGCTGTCAAGCATCTCTTCCATTACCTCCAGGGAACCAAGGACCTCAAGCTCACATTCACTCGGAACGAAGGCACTCCATCAGATGAACTCTTCCGCACCTATAGTGATGCAGACCATGGTGGATGCCTCGACACACGCAAGTCTACCAGTGGTTTTGTGATGAAGATGGGCACTGGTGCAGTCAGCTGGTCATCCAAGAAGCAAGCTACAATCGCCAACTCCTCGACTGAGGCTGAATACATCTCAGCATCGTCTGCAGGCTTTGAGATCAAATGGATGTGTTCGCTTTTGGGAGAGCTCAGATTCAATGTCAAGAGGCCCTCGCCACTCATGGTGGACAGTCAATCAGCACTGCATGTCCTCAAGAATCCTGAAAATCACAGCAGGATGAAGCACATTGACATCAAGATTCATTGGATCAGGAAGGAGGTTCGTGACAGAACCATCGAAGTCCACTTCCTCCCTACTGCAGACATGGTTGCAGACATTCTCACCAAACCCCTTCCTCAGATTGCTGTTGAGCGTCACCATTTATCTCTTGGTCTCTTTTAGAATCACAACGGTCTTTGCATTGAGGGGGTGTGTTAGAATACAATACTTATATCGTTGTTTCTACGGTTACGATTAGTACAAGGGACTCTACTTTCAAAACATTTACTTGTTGCATTGTTCACTTCTCTCTTTCTTATTGTTCTCTCTCTTCTATTTACCCTGCACAGACACACTATTGTTCTTCCCTATATGGACATTCCTTTGTGTAGATATGTATATAGGTAGCTAGTGTGAGTGGGGTGTTCTCTATCGAACTATTCCCACTCACAGTGCGTGTTCTGTTGAGGGTTTAATATAGAGACGTCTTGAACGTGGGTACCATGAACATACTCATCTCGCAGCCATCAGATACGGGACAGGGTCCTTCCTCCCTTCCCAATCAGGACGACAGCCCTTCTTGACCTTTCCATATATTCTTTCAACAACGACAGGTTTGGCTATGCGTATGGGTGTTACATTAGGCTCCCCACCACGTGGAGCCCCATATCCAACAATGCCATCCAATCCCTCTGGGACACCAGGTTTTGCTGCAGCGTATCTTCTGGATTCGACGGTTTTGGGCTCTGAAAACGACCACACAGATCCCTCTGAAAGTATTACAATAGAATCTGGCGACTTAGAAATTGTGAGTTGCCCCGACATGATGCTAATTGTTTATTATGCTCATTGAATTCGAGACCCTGTTAGACGACCTTGACATGGAGGAGAAACACCAGCCGAGAGCCTGGTACAGGTTCTTGGATCTCCCAAATGGATTGAGCCTCGATGGGATCTATATTAGAAAGATATATCCCAACGGACACGGATACCCCTGCCCCAATCCTTGTCCTCAGGGACCACCCGTCCGGATTGGTGACATTGGGGAACTCACCTCTGCTGGCTTCGCCACCCTTGCGAATCTGGCCGATTGCAAACTTCCTTCGCTTCAAGGCGAACTGGCAGCATTGGCGCTCTCAGACCTGTGGCATGAACCAAATTACTTCTCGGAGGGTCAATTAGTGATCACCACGGGTAACCCGCGGGTCTCCAAGCATGGCACCGGACCCATACCCTGTCAAAACCCCGACCCTGTATGGCGGGTCGGGTATGGGTCCGGGTTTCCCGGAGGGTTGGCAGGTTGAACAAACCCGGCAGGGTTACACACGGGTTGGTCCTCATAGGGACGTTTATACATCGTTTTAAAGCTGGAGACCAGCGTTATCGAATGCAAAAAGCCGCATGCCTAACGGACCCCGGGTTCACGCGTAATTCGAGTTCGAATTACAGGTACAATCAGGAGTGCATAAGATTCAGTTGGCCGCCGGCACAGCCAATACACGTATATATCGCGACGTAAAGGCGGTTTTAGGTTCTTAGGGACTACCCAAATCCAATGCAAAAATCCGTTCGACTAAAGGACACTGCGTTCAAGCGCAATCTCATGTTGAATTACAGGTACCATCAAGAGGGGATCATATTCAATGAACCGCCGGCGGGGCCAATTTCCATAAGTATTCTGAGGTGATTACATTTTTAAGTTTATAAATGCCATCCGCGTCCAATAAGCAAAGCCGTTGGCCAACCGATGATGCGTTCGAGCACGGTTTGAGTTCAAAGTATAGGGTACCATCAGGAGACCATGAAACTCGCTACCCTGACGCCGGGGCCAATTTCCGGTCGAATTGCGATAGAAATACATATATATAATACTAAAAATCACCTCTATTGAATGCAATAAACCCCTCGAGTCAAGACCCATTCGTTCCAGCGCAATTTTGTCGTGAACACGGTCAGCCCCTAGCCCCTATTACACGCCCCTATTTTCGCTCGCGTCCCACCTTTTGATCTCCCATCACTCTTTCCGCATCAGCCCCTATCTTTTCATTTATCCGTCTCGGCATGGACACTTTCTATGGCGCACTGCCTCGTTTCTCCTTTCTCATTCTTCTGCACTACAGGCGCTGCCTTACGCGCTGCCTTTGATATTTCTATTCATTCGTTCACCTGACTCCTTTCTATTATATCACGCTTCTACGCGCTGCCTTACACAGCTTCTATCAGCCTTGGTCAGCGCTCACTGTTCTTCGTGCTGCCCTACGCAGCATCGCGCAACCCTGCGCCATTCTTCACCATCGTTTCACTATCCTTCGCCATTTTGACACCATTGTTTCACCATTCTTTGCCATACTCGCTTACTCGTGCTTCAGACTCATCGCGGCTACGCTCATGTCTTGTAGAGTATATAAGCTAGGTAGTTCGCTCTGTATTTCCTCAGCTTGACCTCCTCGTCAATACATCGCTTAACTCGCAACCCAAACCGCTCTACTCCAAGCCTTCCGTCCTGCTCAGTATTTGTGGCTATTCCCACTTATATTTGAGTCAGTCTCTTCCGCATCTTATCTCGTCGTCGCCGACCGACTTCGAGTCTCATCCGCTCGCCAATCAGACACCTTGTTGGTGTCCTCCGTCATCGCTTTGATATAGTGCCGCGTACTTCGCGACATTAGGTCAAGCTACCTCTCTGCACTGACAGTACCGCTTTCTGTCCCTGCACAAGTCAACCACTCTGGCCCATCACGCTACCCACCACCGCCAAAATTGAGTGTCTAGGACGACCTCACATCTTTGCTGAACACCGCGAGGATCCAGACGTCTTCTTCGACTGCCATTACATCCAAGAAGTCGGAGACGTATTTCCCTGCGAAGAACAACCCTGCGAACACCGCCGTACCGAACCCAACTACTCACAGTGGGCAACACTCCGCAACTCCGACGACACCTTTGACTACAAACGCTGTACCGTATACCAGAAAGCCCGTTACCAGCAACGACGACCTCCGACACCACCAGAAGCTCAGCCTGAACCCATCCGTATCGACACCCCGCCACTCGATTATTACTTCGAACCTCCAACCGGCTCCAACACTCCCGCATTCCAATACTCTATCCCAGCCTCACCCGTTGAACTCAATCCGTTAACCATCAGAGAAGAATCTGACGAAGAAGAATCCGACGAAGACGAAGAAGAACAAGAACAAGAACAAGAACAACCAACATCAACCCAAGAAGAACCTCAAACCGTCCAAGAAATCACCGCACCAGAAAGCCCAATCTGTATCGATCCTCCGACCCCTACACAAATCCAACCCGCATTACCAGCAGAAGAAGACATGTCCACCTCAATGGACGCCCTCGCCCAGCAGATCAGAGACAACAACGAAATCTTCAAAGCCAATAACGATGTTATAACCAAACTCCTCAGCAAACTCGTCGATAAAGCCGCATCCACCAAATCAGGAGTCAAAGAACCTGAACCTTTCAAGGGCCAGATCAAGGACGCCCAACGTTTCATCCGCTACTTCACCAACTGGGCATCCAAGCAAGGAGCACCACTGAACCAAACCCTTGGTGGACGCGACGACAAGCAATGGATCTCCTCCGCCCTTTCCTACATGCAAGGGGAAGCCAGTCACTGGGCTGCCCGCTACCTCCAACAGATCGCCGACCATGAAAACGCTGCCAACGAAACAGACAAAGCTGCCAAGCCCTACGCCTTCAACGGAGATTGGGCAACCTTCATTTCCGAGTTCCAACGTCGCTTCCAATCCGCCAACGACGCTGAAGCCGCACGATGAGAGTTGAAAGCGCTCAACCAGGGCCGCTACTCTGCTGCGCACTACACCGCCCTTTTCTTGGAGACTGCACCTCGCACCAGCCTCTCAGCACAATATTACATAGTCAGGACACATACATCATGTACCAACGGGACGTGCAAAATGCCCAAACTCATGGGCCAACGGAATGAGCTGCTTTACGCAATATCTTACTCAATGCTGTTTCAGCTGTTGAAGTGGTTTTTGCTGTCATTCATGGTACAGCTGTCTTCCCTTGAGCCTCAGGGTGTACTGTTCTTATTGCCATGTGTGCTGTAGCAGCTCTCTGCATTGGAAGAGAGCACAAGCCTGAGTGAGGCACAATGTGGTAGCTACTCTCCAACATTTGCCCATCAGACAGTGTCAGCTCTACAGTGCTGAGGCCAGAAACCTACAAGGAGCAGGTACAGCTGCATATTCCGTCATCCATGAAGCAGATGTGCCAGCTGCCTCCTGCCTCATTCCCACCGCAGCCATTTTTCTGTATCATGGCTTTCCACCCTGCACTGATTCCTATTGGTGCCGTCGCTCCCGAGAGTGAGATGGAAGAATGGTGTATGACAGCCGCTTCCCAATCAAGGCTCACACATACAGTGACAGCTTTGAAATTCAGAGGCCAGCAGACTTACAAGCCACAGTGCCAGCTTCACGAACAGCTGACTCACTGCCGTGCTTCCTGATGGATGTGCCAGCTGTTTCGGAGCGCAAAACAGTTTGGCGTTGATTTGTGCGGGCTGATGTACAAGCCGAGGGCCATGCAGTAATCGACGTCGATGTACAAGCTATCTCCATGTAATCCTTGATGGCATGCACAAGCTAGCCTTGATGTCTCTCTCAATGGCATGTAGTAGCTGTAGCCGAATAAATCGCGCGTGTCGACAGTAGCAGCTCTGCCTGTCATGCATACAAGCAGCAAGTACAGCTACTTGATCAGAAGCCGCGAAGGACATGTGAAAGCTTCATTTTACGGAACACTGGGTTGGTGCAGACGGCTGTGTGCTGATGTACGAGCTGCGTATGGCTACGCCGGGCCTCCCTGTAGCAGCTCCCTCGATTTCGACGTGCAATCAGATGGTGCAGCTATATTCAGAGCCAGGGGACCCAATGCGATGTATTGAAGTCCAGTACGATGTAGAAGCTGAGTATATGCGAGGGGACACACCCCAAAGCCCAACTTCTTCCGGTTCGAGCGGAATCAGTCGTCGTCCGCCTCGCTGGGAGGCTCCATCCGCCATGGAGGTTTAGCTACATAATAAGGCGACGGGCTTCTTCAATCGATGTGTAGTATCGTCCTGTCTTACTCCTGAGGAAGTACATATGTATTGAATATTGGTTCCAACAGCAATTCAATGTCTATTCCTCCTTGAAGTCCGAGTTTTGTTGCCTGCTGCTCCGCGTTTATCGCGCCTCGATAAGTCGCCTCCTTCAACTGTCTTTTTCGGACCTGAGGAAGCTGGGGGCTTTGCCAACCGTAATCGTGCAGTAGTTGCATTAACAATTGAATGTTCGTTTTGCTCCAAGAACCGTCCTTTTCGGACCTAAAGGAGCAGTTGGCTTTCCCTACCGTGCTTTTGTATGGAACTATTCCGCACCAGCGGTTGATGTCCCCCAAGATTGATATTTGCATCACGATGACCTAGGGAGGAAGACACTAGTTCCGACGCTTCATGCAGTTGCTACAATATCGTGGCCCTTTGGTTGTACGGGCGTCAAGGACCATAGGCGTCAAGGACCCCAGGCTTGAAGGTGGAGCATCCGCCTGCCCAACTCAATCGCGACGACATTGATTCAGCTGTTCCATCCCCTGGAAGGGCCAGCTGTCGCGCCACAGTGGAAATACCTCCACCAATACCGTTTCATAAAGTAGGAACTGATCCAGCTTATTTGTGACCAGCGAACAGCTGTGGCATGAAGATTTGCGTCTTAACGACTGGGCCATTACGAGGGATTTTAAATATCAGGTTTCGCTTGCTTCCTCAGGTACCATTGCAGCATCTCAGTGGCTGGTATCCAGGAATCCTGAATTTAGATCACAACCGCATGCGGAGCCTTGGGTAACAGAACAAATGCTAATACAATCTGAGAAGCTACGAGACACATCACTAATGCCTAGATAATATCAGGGAGACAAGGCTTATAGCCTCCTGCAGGATAGCGTAAATGAAGGGCGTACAGACATTCATTGATTTCAACCAGGCAGTCTCCCAAACGGCAATACATGTCAGCTCGAGCCTCTTTATCCATCGCGGCCTCCGCTTGGAGACCTTGTGTAACGCCAGGATCCTTTTCAATTCTCTCCTTTGCGGCAATAAGCTTCCCTAACTTTCAAGCAGTTAGTCAGATGTGGCGAGGTGCTTTTGGGTGTGAATCTTACCAGAGCGTTTGTAACTGGGCATAAGGGATCAATGCCTCTTCTCGTAGAGTCTTGGGCTTCTCCTCGATCACGGCAGAGGTCATCGCTATCCGGGATATTAGCTCGATCTATGTTACCTATTCAGTAAAGTTCGGAAAGGTTGTGACCCCACCCACGTTTCAAATCCTCCACAATCTTTGCGTCGAAAGGTTGCAAGTTCCAATCAGGATACCTGGCAGAGAGAGCCCATACAAGGCCATCGTGCTTAAGAACATTGTCCTTTAAATCTTCAAAGAGTTGCCCAAGCTCTGGCGCTTGGCAATCTTGCTGTAAGATTCGGTTGATCTCGGCTATGTTACCCTCGATGTTTTCGTCGTACTCCTAAATCTGAGTTTAGCAACACCTTTCTCTGATTTAAGCGAAACATGCCTTTTTCTCCATTTTCTATGTTTAACCAAGCCTATTAGCCAAGAGTTTAGACAAGAATGTCTTGCAGGCTTACAAGGTAGAATAGAAGGGGGTTCATGATCAACTTGGGCTTGGGCTGGTCAACTTGCGCGTGGGTACGATGTGGTCTTTGGGAGAGCAGTGTACGCCTACGGCTTTAATAGGTGTGTGTTCTGCACTATGAGTCAGCAAAACTATGATATTAGTGGATGCTGTGGAAAGGGCTGGTAATTGTCACCGAAAAGCTTCGTCCTTTTACGATGCCCTCAGAAGTCGGATGATTGTCATCCTTGCAAATTTGCGCGGGGATCGGGCAGCATGGATCAACAAGAGAACAGAAATGCATAGTTAAATAGAGTACCATGGTCCTCGAATGGCTCAGAGTCTAATCTCTACCGGAAGATCGCGCATTTTCTGCATCAACATGGGCGGACCAAGTTCTCCAGGAGGTGAAGACCACGGAAGGTGAGCCAGGGGCCTCAACCTGACCAGGAAATCGCCACCAGGTAGGGGAGCGGGCCACAACAGGGAATGGGGAGCTGTCAGGGGAGAGTGCCTCAGGCTCGACAAAGGAAACAGCGGCGCGAAGGGTCCTAATGTCCCATGACCTTTTCGCTGCGAGATCTGTGAGACTCCGTAGAATGATAGCCAACTCCTTCGCCACAGATGTTCCATGGGGGTTTCGCGCCATATATATCCCATAAAACCACAAACAGATCGCCTGAATGGCATGACCATCAAGTTCACCTGAAACACACGAGTCAAATAGACTTACCAACTCCTGTTGACACAGATCCTGGTAGGTAGCCTTCTCGAGGTGAGTCATGTCGGAAAAAAAGTGAAGAAGGCACAGAATGCAATCCGTGACGCGCAGCGCAGATATGATGAGAAGGCCATTGTAGTTCTTGGTGTCCAACGCAATGATTTCAGCCATGATGGCAGAGCCCTCAGTCGTGGCCTGTCCAGTGCTTGACCTGGCTTTGGTGCGATGATCTTGGAGGAGTTTCTGAAGTGGTTCATAAGACATCAGGGAATGATTTGGTAGAGTGGTTGTATATGTGAGCTTCTATGGTATTTATAGTAACCAGAACACGGCAGTCCCAATGGGCGCCTCTCACAATTTGGGAATGTTTGTTCCAGATTTGATGGCTGATAGGCGCTGGCTATGTATTTGAAGGCAGTGGGTTACTCTGAAGCCAGCAGCCATGATCCTCGAGATACTAGCACAGATTACAAGCATCAGAGCCTTGTGGTACAAAGTCATGATACCAGGGGTAACCTCTGTTGATGCGGACAACACTCGGCGGGTACTTGCCCAGCGTATTCAGAAACCTCCTGCGGAAACGTCCCGCGATTCGCGGAACAATGAGCTCAAGGAACTTGGTTCAGCACAGGGGACAGAAAATATTTTACAAGAGACATATGTACGTGCACAGTCATACTCATTCGGATTAAAGGAAATTTTCTTAGTAATTCAAGATACGGGTGAACCTGGTAAGTGACACCTACGAGGTGACTATAGTGGCTGATAATCCCTGTCTGTTGACGACGGTGGATGGGTAGCAGGCCCAGTGATCATCCGGAGGCACCACCAGATACAAGACATATTCTCCGCACGGATCGCAACTTTTGACTCCCAGGTGTACCCTCTTGTGGAGTGGGTGATGCGAGCAGGAGTGATAGTGGGCGACTTCGTTCGTCGTACCCCCGATATCAGGGACAAGCACAGAATTTTCACAAAAGTTGTACCGACCGGTTACGAGCCAGGGGGAGAGATATTGTGGTATGAGTATGTACTGGTACACGGTTAAACCCATCAAAAGATCTGGTGGCTGAAGTCAGCGACCCAGAAATTTCAGCATTAGTTAAAAGCATTCCTGGTTGATACAGCACGCATGTTATATTTACGACATCTGAGACTCCTATGTGGACAATCTCTCTTGATCTACAGTCCAGGACCGGAATACAAGCTCAGGCGTGCTCCCCATGAGTATGTTCTCCTCAGGCCATCTCCACCACGAAAGGAGCGTTGCAGGCTCTCTCAAGACGCCATAATGGTAAACATTGTGGCTAGGTAAGTTTTTGTACCCAAGAAACTTCCAGATCGTGCGAGGATTCCACGTTCGCTCTTCTAGTAAGGAGCTGATCCTGCCCAATTTGTGCACTGGTGCGATGCCGTAGCATGGATGGCGAGCAGTGAAGAGTCCAAGAAACCATAGGGCAAGGCTCTGCTCAATTTAATCAGTAAGAAGCGACACCAGCTCTCCAGGTTTGACATACAATTTCACTGAGAGTGGCCTCCTTGTAAATAGCTCTCGCAGGCGAGCTGAGGGCGTCTTGGTTTTTGGCCAGCGTAATGAGGCAATCTTCGAGACGGAGGCAGATGTGATCAAGAAGAGATCGCCATTTATCCTCGCAAAGAGACAATATCGGAGCAATGTAGGGGAAAGATATCTCTGATGGCCCAGAGCGAGCGTTTCGAACGCGGCTCCACTCCAAGAGTCTTGCTTCAAGGCGCCCAATTGATGGCATGGTATGAGGGAATGAGGATGCTGAGCGAGTTGGCATGAGCGCCGTTCGTCCTATTTATACCACGACGTAGCCCGGCATCACTACAGACGCCGACAATATAAAGGCAGCCATTGTGAGCGACAAGCCAAGACAATCACCCCATGCGATTCTTCCATACAGTTGGTGTAGCCCTCTCGGACAACATTCGAAAAGAGAACGAGAGACTCCAGATTCTCGAGCACTTGCGAAAGCCGACACCATCGGAGCTGCCCCTATTAGCCAAGGAATGGGTAAAGCAGATGTGGTATGCCAATGGTGCTGCTTTCTGTGCGAGGGACCCTGGTATGTAGTGTCGTAAAATAAAAGGTATATAGGAACTAACTGTATCCCTTCAGTGACTGGTGAGCCAGGTGCGTGGTTTCCAAAGGAACATGCATGCAAAACTGAGCTCATGTGGTAGAACGAGAGGGATGGGTCGGGAAATACGACGTGATCTGCACGTATCATGAGGTCCACTCGCAATTCATCCACATAGCGGCTGAATTCGAAGATGATATTGTACCGGTACTTCATGCTGTTGTTCAAGAGGGGGAACCCTTTTACCCTACTTTGTGGAAGTTGGGCAAGGTTCGGGCGGAGGGGTGCATCCCTACACGGGTTCAGCAGCTGGTCGACAAGAGTGGGAGGATCATACAGTTCGGGTATGAATTCGCAGGACGGCTAGTGATATCAGAGGGAGACGAGGACAGTGACCAGTTGCTGGACAATCTGATCACCAGCGTACAAGCTACATCTTGATGTGTATTGAGAGAATAATTCTCAGTGTCTATTGGAAAGCAGGGAATAAGGTTGGATTCAGGAACCAGCTAAGAATACACTTGGTTTACGGAGCTGAACACCGTGTAGGCCGTTTTTTGCGGACTGGCGTCAATGGCTAAGCACACTTGTTACGGACTGGCCCAACGTACTACCTCTGCGGAACGTGATGAATCTCGAACGGCCGCTCTAAGCGGAATGCCTAAGTTGGGTGAAGGTGAAGGTGACATTTATTTCGGCCGCTACCCAAGCTGGTAGCTACGGCTTGGTGGAGCTAGTCCACGTGCTACAGTAAAATACAATGAATGCTCTTACACTCAGGCTTTGGGGGTAGAGTTCGCCATGGGATGATATGGACTGGGTTTAAGCGGGATATATAATGAAATGGCATGGGATGGTTACAACAACTTAGCGACGTCTCCATGGGGCTATATATATATATGTGTGTGCGCTCGGCTCGTCGAATTCTGCCTTCTTTCCTCCCATACCAATGCCACCATCGCTGACGTTTGCACCCGCCCCTGTGAGGAACCTAAGCCTGGCGGATTGGCGGTCACTGCTGGATTTTATGTCGAGTCGCATCAGAGCTGCGGTCCAGTCGTATGTTCTCCGCCACAGCACATTTTCTGAGGATAGCCGGAAGTCGTTCCTAGATGCCGTCGTGTTCGAGATGGTATGATACGATTCATCAAACCAACCCGACGAACTAATCACAGAAGTAGTATACTGCAACCGTCATCTTGTCATTCGCGTTGATGCTGCATCCTGGTGCCATTAGCCCGCCACCAGGTCTTCGCGATGTGTTCGTCGCGATGTTCAACGGAGGTTTCGAGCCATCAACACTGGATGGCGCTTCTATCGGAGCACCAGGCGACCGAGACGCCATCCTAACCCACTACATCGATGCTTGGTGGGAAGAACCAAATGTCCCTGAGCAAGTTGAGCTGCACAACATTGTGGAATCGTGGAAAGCTCAGAAAGGTCTCATGCTTAATCCAACTCGCCACACGCCGCCTAGAGGTCTCCCGCTCTCCGATCTTACCCTCGAGGGTCTTTATGACGTGCAAAGTCTCACGCGACAGGCCCTCGGGATCGTTGAAACAAACCTCGAGGACAATCTCACCGCGATGAAGAGAGTCAGATCAGCGTTGGCGACATATGAGCTGGAGGCGAAGAAGGGTCAGACTGACGGGGGAGGCTCCGCTGCACGTTAGAGTTCAGTACTCACATCCTGTCAGTTCACGTATTGAATCAGACTTCGTATAGATCATCGCATACCTCAGGCTGACACCTGGGAACAACGCCGAACATTTGGGATGATTAAAACATCCATAATTTATTCCGAACTTCCATTCGCCAAAGACTGGATGGGCATGTTCAATATGATTCAAGACCGTGTATTTTCCGCTCTAATCGCAAGGCAGACGCGTGTCTGGAACGCGACGCAACTCGAGAAATTCAATCAGTGTCTAATATTAGAAGTGGTAAGGCACTCTCCTTCAGAAGAACTGTTTCATTTATGGGATGTGTTCTAACTTGCTTTCAGCAGTCGGGCTTCTATGTATTAGGGCTTCTAGGGCTGTTGATGCAAGATCCGCCTACCAATCCCTGCTTTATTCATCAAGTTGCGGAAAGTTTGGACTCGCTTTTGACCCACTCAACTGCTCATAATCCAACGCTCACCACAATTTTGAAGACATATTGTAAGATACCGGGCCCGGGCCTGCTCCGGAGTCGGATAGAGCAGCGGCCGGAGCGACCGGAGTCGAGGGGGACGCGGGCTCAGCGTTCGTGCGCTGGTCCGACGCGACACAACGAGTCCCTTTGCAGATGTAACCAAGTAGAGCGGATATAGACCGAGTTGAGAGGAAGGCGAGTTCAGAGTAGGAGAATCTAGTCGATTATCCGAATACCGAATACAGGAGAGCTATACCGAGCTTATATACAAGAGTCCGAGGCAATACAAGTAGAATCCGGAGTCCCGCAGGTCATCCGGTGGCCATCCGAGGGATGCCCGCCGGACGCCCATAGGGAACCGATGGAAACGTAGAAGCAAGGAAGCCGGATACCATAGGAAAGTATAGGAAAGTAGTCCGAAGTGTGCCGGGTCCGAATGAAGCGAAAGCGGACGAAAGGTTGTCGAACCAGGGCGACGAGAGTAGGGAAACTCGGCCGAGACACGGCCGAGGTTTGGCGGCATCTGGGTGCGAGAGGGATGCGTGTAGGGTCTCGGTGCACATGTCAGAGGGTCCGGACTGGTTCGGCTCGGCGCCGAGAGGGTCCGGAGATTGGGGATGTGACAGTACCTCCCTGTTAAGGCCGAGCCCTCGGAGGCCTGAGGACAACGAATGAAGATAAGAGCAAATGAAAAGAGAGAAGTCAAAGAATAAGTGAAGGGAAGCGAAGTGAGATGTAGCGAAGCGGGAATGGATACGGTTGGAAGGGAAGTAGTCCGAGTTAAAGGGATTCGAGAGGTCCAGGCTTGTCCGGATATTTTGCATGGAAGTCGGCAACGAGCTCCGGAGCGTGTTCCAGCTCCGTCGCAGGAAGCCACTCTTGCTCCTGATCCGTCCCTTCATACCCGAGCCACTTAACAAAGTAAAGCAGCTTGCACTTCCGGCGCCTGTCGAGCTTCGAGTCGAGGATCTCATGGACCTCGAACTCCAGTTCGCCATCGATCTCCACCGGGGGTGGAGGAGATACGACGCGATCCGGAATATTGGACTCGTGGTGAGGCTCTAACATGGAGACGTGGAAGACCGGGTGAACGGAGCGGAAATTGGAGGGGAGTTTGAGAGTGAAGGAATGGGTTCCGGGCTGAGCGATGATGTCGAATGGACCGAGGAATTTTTCCGCAAGCTTCTTGGATGGCCGAGTGGTGTTGAAGTACTTGGCCTTGACGTAGACCTTGTGTCCGACTTGAAAATCTGGAGGCGGGGAGCGGCGGCGATCGGCCGGGCCTTGGTAGCGTTGCTGGGCTTCGGAAATCGATGACCGAAGTTCCTGGTGAAGGGCCTCCAGGTCGATGGCAAGGTCCCGGGCGGCAAGGCTTGCAACATCGCGCTCCGGATGGATATCGAGGTTGGGATGATAACCCTTGTTGGCGAAGAAGGGGGAGACACCAGTGGCAGCGGCCGGAGCGTTGTTGTATGCGAACTCGGCGAGTGGGAGTAGGTCCGACCAGTTGTCCTGCTGATAGCAGCAGTAGGCCCGGAGATATTGCTCGAGTGTCTGGTTGGCTCGCTCCGTCTGTCCGTCGCCTTCAGGATGATATCCGGAGGTGAAGTGAAGCTTCATGCCGAGGATTTCGCCGAGGGACCGGAAGAACCGAGAGACAAACTCGGAGCCTCGGTCTGAAGTGACATGTCCTGGTACGCCATGCTTTGAGAAGACATGAAGGACGAATAGCCGAGCGAGTTCCGGGGCATCGAGGGTGTTGTGCGTCGGGATGAAGATTGCTTGCTTGGAAAGCCGGTCGATGATAACAAGGATGTCGGTGAAGCCGTTGGAAGTGGGGAGTTGTTCGATGAGGTCCATGGAGATGGATTCCCAAGGCCGAAGTGGAACCGGAAGCTGTTTGAGAAGGCCATAGGGCTTGTGCCGGGGGGTCTTGGATCGCTTGCAAACCGTACAAGAGTTGCAGTAGTCTTTGACAAACGCCCGTAACTCCGGCCAGACGAAATCGCGCCGGACGAGTTCCAGAGTCTTATTCTGACCGAAGTGACCCGAAAGTGGGTGGTCATGCTTCAGTTGAAGGACCCGAAGCCGAAGCGAATCAACATCTGGGACATAGACGCGTTCATCGAGCCGGAGGAGACCGTCCGGAGTGAGAGACCATCGCGGATGGGAAGGAATTGGAAGGTGTTCGGAAGCGAGGGAATCTTTGGAATAAGAGTTGCGAATGTCGGTGAAAAGTGTTTCGGAGTCCATAAGAAGTGTGGCGCGGAGAGCGGGGTGCATGAGGGAAGTGGCCCGAAGCGAAGTGGAGAGATGTTCCGAGGTGAAAATAGGCCGGAAGTTGTGGGGATTGACTTTGGCGTAGTCGCTACCTCCCTGTTTAGGGTAGACGTCCCATCGTCTAGTCAACGCGTCGGGCTTCGCTCCGAGCTTGCCGGGGCGGAAGCGGATGGCCATATTGAACTGGCAGAGGTACTCCGACCACCGGGCTTGACGCCGGGTGAGGACCTTGGTGGTTGCGAAATATTCCAAGTTCTTGTGGTCGGTGACAACGTCGATGGTTTCCCCGGAGCCTTCCAGATAGTGTCTCCAGACGCGGAATGCCTCGAAGATGGCGAGTAGTTCCTTGTCATGGACGTCGTAGTTGAGCTCTGGGGCAGAAAAGGTGCGGGAGTGGAAGGCGATGGGATGAATGTCGCCTGAGTCCGTCCGGATTGAGAGAATAGCTGCCAACGCATAGTCCGAGGCGTCTGTCTCAACGATCAGAGGTCGATCCGGAATCCAATGGGTGAGGACAGGAGCTGTTGTAAACGCCTCCTTGAGCCGCTCGAAGGCAGACCGAGCCGAAGCGGTGAACGCATAGGGAGCATCCTTCCGAGTGAGGCGGGTGAGCGGGACAGTGATGTCGGAGTAGCCGAAGATGAAGCGACGATAGAAGTTAGCAAAGCCGAGGAATGATTGAACTTCCTTGACGTTCCGAGGCTCGGGCCAGTCCTGGATGACCTTTACCTTGTCAGAAGCCATGGTGAGGCCTTCCGGGGAAAGGATATAGCCGAGGTATTCGACGCGGTCGACATGGAATTCGCATTTCTCCGGTTTGGCGTAGAGTCCATGCTTCCGGAGACGTCTGAGAACCTCCTTGACATGTTTCCGGTGCTGTTCCAGGTCGGAGGAATAAATGAGGATGTCGTCGAGATAGACAATGACCTGGATGTCGAGCATATCGCCGAAGATGTCATTCATGAAGCGCTGGAAAGCGGCCGGAGCGTTGGACAGTCCAAAGGGCATGACCATCCACTCGAAGGAACCATACCGGGTTCGGAAGGTAGTTTTCCATTCATCTCCATCGGCGATGCGGACGAGATGGTACGCGTGCCGGAGGTCAATCTTCGAATATATCCGGGCACCACCGGGAGCATCGAGGAGATCGGAAATGAGAGGGAGAGGGTACCGGTCCTTCTTGGAAATGCGATTGAGGCCACGGAAGTCGACACAGAGACGAAGGGAGCCATCCTTCTTCTTGACGAAAAGGATCGGCGCGCCATGTGGGGAAGAAGAGGAACGAATGAAACCGACTCAGAGATTTTCGTCGATGAACTCCTTGAGTGCCTGCATCTCGGAGTGTGAAAGGGAATAGATTCGGCTCGGAGGAATAGTCTGTCCGGGTTCGAGATCGATCTTGAGGTCGTAAGGACGGTGAGGTGGAAGGGAATAGGCTTTCTCCTTGGAAAAGACATCGGCGAATTCATGGTACTCCTCCGGGACCGTTGAGAGGTCAGGAACCGAAGTTTCCGCACGAGCCGCACGAGACTGAGGGGAGTCCGGAGCGTTGAGAGAAATTTGGAATTGATAGGAACCAGGGAGCCGGCAGGCGCGCTGATAGGCGGCTGCATTAATGAAGGAAATCGAAATTGGATTTGAAGCCGGGGCGGATGGTGTCGGTGAAGCCGGAGTAGGGATAGAAGATGTCGGAGAGATTTCGGAGCTGGATGAAAGGGGGGGTCTCGACTCGGGGAATAGAGCCTTCATCGAGTGACGTCAGTGCCGGAGATTTTCCAACTGATCCGAACGAAGTTATTGTGCCTTGCTGCCAGTCAATCAACGGATTGTATCGGCGAAGCCAATTGTGTCCTAGAACCAGTGGGTACGGAGCATCCAGATGGGTGATGTAAGCGGTGATAAAGAATTCGTCGCCGGACCGGAAACGGATTCGGAGGTCGGCTGCAGAAGTGATCCAGTGACTTATGGAGCCGTCGAGAAGTCGGAGTGGAACAGGAGGGATTTCATAGGACGGGATGGCATGGTTAGATACAAATAGTTGGTCGAGGAAACAGTCCGTGGACCCCGAGTCAATCAGGGTCTTGGCAACAAGGTGAAGAAAGTCCGGAATATCGAGATCGAAGGAAAGGGCATTGGGATCGATGAGGGCTGCGGCGTTGAGTCGGACCTGAGGCGAACCATCGGTAATGGTGCAGCCCTCCGGAGGTCGCGAGGCCAGGGAGCTGCTTACTCTTTTTTCGACCCGGACCCAGATACAGCGGGTGCGGACGAAGAGGGAGTAGCAGAGGTAGAGGTGGCCGGAGCAGCCGAGGCTGTTCGGCCCTTGGGTCCGGACTTAGCCCGAGGACAGTCCTTGGCATTATGGCCCGACTGGCCACAAACCAGACAAAGACCCCTCTTGAATCGCTCATCCCGAACGGCGGGGAGCAACTTGCCATCTGGACCGAGGTTTTTGGCCCAAGGCTTGGCGGAAGGGGTCGATGCAGTCGATGAGGAGGTCTGAGTGGTAGCCGTGACTGTGACAGTGGATTTCGGAGTGAAAGGGGCGGTCGATGCAGACTTGCCCTTCCTGTCTCCGGAGGTCGATGCGGGCGCAGAAGCAGAGGAGTGCGAGTCGGAGCGTCCGGATGATTGTGGCTGTGCGGTCCGCCGATCCTTCTCGCGCTTCTTCTCGGCTTCGCGCTCCCAGTAACGGCAATCGATTTGCCACGCGGTAGTCTGAAGGATGCGAAGATCGAAGATGCGGTCGCGACGGGACAGCTCGTTCTTGACCCGGTCTTGAAGTCCGGCGTAATAGCGGTACCGGAGTGCGTTCTGATCCCATCCGGTCCGAGCAGCATAGCGGTTAAAGTCCAAATTGTATTGGTGGACCTTCTCCGTCTGCCGAAGTCCTTCCAGGGACACAATGGCGTCACCGACCGGATCCGGGGAACCAAAGACCGCAGTGAGCTCGTCAATGAAGTGCTGCACATTGGTATACCAGGCCGGAGTTGGAAGCCCGGCCATCTGGGACACCTGGAGTTGATCCGCGAAGTGCTGCTGGGCAGATCCTTTAAGATAGGACTGCATCCAAACGACCTTGTCTGTTTCCCCGGCGAAGCTCTGCCAGCGCGACCCGATGTAGGCAGCACACTGGCTCAAATAGACGTCGAGTTTGGTGGGGTCCGAACCGTCAAAGGGGTCCGGAGTGCGGACCTTCGGCCGGTCCTTTGAGTCCGAGGCTTTGTTGGCCAGGATGTTAAGGAGCCGGGAATGGTCGTGTTGGGTTTGCCGCATGAAGGCAGCCATCCAGTATGCGAGCTCTGGAGCGTCCATTTCGTCGATGGGCTTATCCGGCGAGGGCCCGCGAGGTGTGCGAGGTGAAGAGGGGCTTCGGGGCGGAGGCGGACCACCACCACCGCCACCACCACCATCTGGGGGATCAGGTCCCCCACTGCCATCTGGCTGATTTGGTCCTTCGCCACTTCAGTCACCCACGGAAAGGTACTTCGGAAGCCTGACAAATCTGCAATTTCCGGGGCTTCGAAGCCCCCCCTCTCCTGTCTCCGTTTCCTGCCTGGAGCTCTCCGGTTTGGATTTCCTTTTTTATTCACATTTCCTGTCGGATTTCCTAGGATTTCCTTTCCACTGGAAAGCTCTGCAGGGAAACAGGAAATTCCACTTCAGTTTCCGTTCTGACAGGGGTGTCCAGGGTCCTTTCCAGCCAGGTTTCCTGTTGCTTTCCGTTGGGTCTGGAAATTCAAAAGGAAATCACTGGAAATTGTATTATTCACTTCAGTCACCCAAGGAAATCCTGCCTTTCCTTTCCTTTCTGCTTTCCTTAGAGCAGGAAAGGGTGTAGGAAATCAAAGGAAATCAAAGGAAATACTATTTCTGCTTTCAAAGAAGCCAAAATAAGGACAAAAGGATATTACCTTACAAGGCAATTCTCAGGGCCATCCAAAAAAGGAAATATTAAATTACCAAAAAAGGAAACTGGTGATTTCTGGAATGATCTTACTAAATTGGGTATGTACTATTTTTGGGTTACCAAAGTAATATATCTATTTTTAGTTCACCTACTTAATCAATAATGATGTCACTCATTAAGCGCCACTAATTAGTTATGTGATTAGGCACTAATTAGTGACGACATTAATTAGTGCTAAATGAGTGATGTCATCTAATTAGTGATTAATTAGTGAACACCTAATTAATGATCTAATTAATCATTAATTAAGATAACATTGATCAAATTATGTTTAGGCTATATCTCCTGCATCTGAGCTGCGATTGAGATGATCTAACCAGTTTTAGAAAGGTCTCATTGAGCTCTTTCCAACCGCGGTTTCTGATTACTTAATATCATTTGATGTACAATAGTATTCCTTGATTTGTCACTTTGCACTGTCCTTACACATTACAGCTGGATGAACAGTAATGGCCTACCATATAGCAAGCTCAATACTGTCAATATCCCTTTACAGTCATCTTTGTTTGATATACATAGCAATGTGGCCGTCTGATTACAAGCATACACACATATCAAACATACTAAATACGATCGTTTTCATTCAATGATGTGCCAAATTGACTGTGTGGTTGCTAATACCCGGGGCCGTAAGCCATACCGAATGGAAGCCCTCAACAAGCCCTTTCCAAAACATCTTGAATCTCACCAAACGGATAAGAATTGACTGTGTTATTGAAGGAATAGTCAGATATGTGCACTTTCCACAAAGCGTAACTGACACCTTGTACTTCCATTAGTTGATTCACACCATTCCTTCAATAACACAGTCAATTCTTATCCGTTTGGTGAGATTCAAGATGTTTTGGAAAGGGCTTGTTGAGGGCTTCCATTCGGTATGGCTTACGGCCCCGGGTATTAGCAACCACACAGTCAATTTGGCACATCATTGAATGAAAACGATCGTATTTAGTATGTTTGATATGTGTGTATGCTTGTAATCAGACGGCCACATTGCTATGTATATCAAACAAAGATGACTGTAAAGGGATATTGACAGTATTGAGCTTGCTATATGGTAGGCCATTACTGTTCATCCAGCTGTAATGTGTAAGGACAGTGCAAAGTGACAAATCAAGGAATACTATTGTACATCAAATGATATTAAGTAATCAGAAACCGCGGTTGGAAAGAGCTCAATGAGACCTTTCTAAAACTGGTTAGATCATCTCAATCGCAGCTCAGATGCAGGAGATATAGCCTAAACATAATTTGATCAATGTTATCTTAATTAATGATTAATTAGATCATTAATTAGGTGTTCACTAATTAATCACTAATTAGATGACATCACTCATTTAGCACTAATTAATGTCGTCACTAATTAGTGCCTAATCACATAACTAATTAGTGGCGCTTAATGAGTGACATCATTATTGATTAAGTAGGTGAACTAAAAATAGATATATTACTTTGGTAACCCAAAAATAGTACATACCCAATTTAGTAAGATCATTCCAGAAATCACCAGTTTCCTTTTTTGGTAATTTAATATTTCCTTTTTTGGATGGCCCTGAGAATTGCCTTGTAAGGTAATATCCTTTTGTCCTTATTTTGGCTTCTTTGAAAGCAGAAATAGTATTTCCTTTGATTTCCTTTGATTTCCTACACCCTTTCCTGCTCTAAGGAAAGCAGAAAGGAAAGGAAAGGCAGGATTTCCTTGGGTGACTGAAGTGAATAATACAATTTCCAGTGATTTCCTTTTGAATTTCCAGACCCAACGGAAAGCAACAGGAAACCTGGCTGGAAAGGACCCTGGACACCCCTGTCAGAACGGAAACTGAAGTGGAATTTCCTGTTTCCCTGCAGAGCTTTCCAGTGGAAAGGAAATCCTAGGAAATCCGACAGGAAATGTGAATAAAAAAGGAAATCCAAACCGGAGAGCTCCAGGCAGGAAACGGAGACAGGAGAGGGGGGGCTTCGAAGCCCCGGAAATTGCAGATTTGTCAGGCTTCCGAAGTACCTTTCCGTGGGTGACTGAAGTGAATGTATGCTGGATCTCACCCATTTCTTCTCCGATTAGAATGATTTAATATGCGTTGGAAAGCTTGAAATAAGGGGAATCTGACCATTTATTTCGATTTGCAAAGACTACTTTGTAGGAAGCTCAATTTCCCAAAAGGTCGGATTTATAGCATCGAGCAGCAGAATATTAGTTATAGATTTGCCTGTGTACATCAGGAAGATGACTGATAGCTCTTAGCATTATGCCTTCAACTTAACAATACCCTTTAGGCACTATTTAAAAGGGTTCAGCCTTCTTGACAGTCTTTATACCCACAATATTTCTATCGTTAATACAAGCACACATAAGTCAGCAACCAGTGCATGCTATCTGTTCAACATACATGTGAAAGATGTTTCAAAAGTTCCCTTTGGCATCATAGAAGTGTTCCAGCTATATTAAATAGCATAAGAACATCTCAAAACTAAAGGCATGATGTAATGGTCAATGTTGCATTTCAAGGAAGGTAATTCTTGAATACAGTTACTATAAAAGGAGATTTTGATGAGCTAATCAGTGGAACAGAAGCAGCTAAAGAATACCTTTCTGGAATAGCTTCAATCTCGGAAAACGGTCCAGAGGTCGAGGAGATATGGGTAAAATACTTGGAACACAAGACAAAGAAACAAAAGTGATGTCAACATGCTTCACCACTTCATGCATTCCTTCAAATTTCGGAGTTTTCCACTCACATCTCCTCGACCTCTGGACCGTTTTCCGAGATTGAAGCTATTCCAGAAAGGTATTCTTTAGCTGCTTCTGTTCCACTGATTAGCTCATCAAAATCTCCTTTTATAGTAACTGTATTCAAGAATTACCTTCCTTGAAATGCAACATTGACCATTACATCATGCCTTTAGTTTTGAGATGTTCTTATGCTATTTAATATAGCTGGAACACTTCTATGATGCCAAAGGGAACTTTTGAAACATCTTTCACATGTATGTTGAACAGATAGCATGCACTGGTTGCTGACTTATGTGTGCTTGTATTAACGATAGAAATATTGTGGGTATAAAGACTGTCAAGAAGGCTGAACCCTTTTAAATAGTGCCTAAAGGGTATTGTTAAGTTGAAGGCATAATGCTAAGAGCTATCAGTCATCTTCCTGATGTACACAGGCAAATCTATAACTAATATTCTGCTGCTCGATGCTATAAATCCGACCTTTTGGGAAATTGAGCTTCCTACAAAGTAGTCTTTGCAAATCGAAATAAATGGTCAGATTCCCCTTATTTCAAGCTTTCCAACGCATATTAAATCATTCTAATCGGAGAAGAAATGGGTGAGATCCAGCATACATTATGCTCAAGCATGCTTATCTTAATGAGTGATTAATGACTGATGTCATCAACATTGATCTTTGATAGAGAATAAAGGTTTTGACTGATTGATAGTACCTGATTTGCGCTGATAGAGATTTAGAGTTGATGTACCTGATCAGCAATGATTGGCATATATCTTGATTTGGAAATTTCTATTTAAGGTAATTGATAATATATTTCCTTTTGAGGCAATCATTTTTGGATTACCTTTTATAGTAAAACTTTGTTATATTTCCTTTTATAGTAATCTTATGTAAGTTTCCATTTTAAGTAAGTTTTGATCAGTAAAAGCTTGATCCCAGGACACTGTCCTGGCTTTGGGGACACTGCCCCAGTTTCTGGACAGTGTCCCAGGTCAGTGTCCTAGGTCAGTGTCCCAGGACACTGTCCCAGTTTCAGGACACTGTCCCAGTTTCAGGACACTGTCCCAGTTTCAGGAAACTGTCCCAGTTTCAGGACACTGCCCCAGGTCAGTGTCCCAGGTCGGTGTCCCAGTTCCAGGACACTGTCCTGGCTTGCAAAGTGTAGACTGTCATATTATAGCATTTACACAGCAGGCTTGCTTGGCCAACCTAATATAGAATTTTTCATGTTTTTTAATTCATTATATTGTTCATATTAGTATTGTATAACAAAAGAAATGTATCTCTCAATTGACAGGAAAATCCAAATTAATTCAAACATGTACATAGCAGTAAAACAACTATAATCAGCATCAGACAACAATATATACACAGCCTACAACAATAGCCAATATAGAAGCTATACAGTGGTATAAATAGAACCAAGACCCCAGACACCCCCAGGTATCCAGGTCACTGGACAGTGACCCAGGACAGCTGGGCATATACCCAGGGCAGTGCCCCGGAATTTCAGGGCAGGAAGGCAGGACAGTGACCCAGGACAGTCAAGCATGAAGCTGGCCAGGGTGACCAGGTATCCAAGCTTCATGCTGGGCTGACCTGGGTGACTTAGGTGACAGTTCAACCTCCAGCTTCAAGCCCACTTGACATCAATAAAAACTTCCTTGAGCGGTATGTAGTACCTGGGTTGGCATATGCATACCTGGTCGACCCCTGAGTGGTGTCAACAGATACGCGCTTGCCCCTTATTGGTAAGATAGTGACATCACCTCGCAGGCGGTGGCTGTCAGTGAACGACCTGCGGGCAAGCAGCACACCTTTCCGTATCTTCACAGATCTGAGCACCACCTTTCAGATCCACGACCTGCCTGTGATCTCCTTCAGGCTGTCAAATATTCATTTTCACAAGCACCTCCTTCGAAGTCAATTCAAACTCCGCCATCAGAAACCCCAATCTGGGACAGATGTGTCAACGCTTCTTGTTTTCCCCATCTTCACCCTCCACCACCGACCTCGTCGCCGTCGCTGCCATCATCGTTGCCGCTGATCCTCAACAGCGATCTCACCCGTTTTTGAGCACCATGACCGTCTTATCCACCGCCGCCCATTACAGCCACTGGCTCACTCTATGTCGCGTCCCTCCTCCATCTTTGTTCCTCCACCGCCGACCTCGTCGTTGACAACTTCATCGCTGGACTTCAACGGCGATCTCGCCTAACGGCTCTCTGCGGCTCTCTCTCTCCCCAGCCATCCTCTCTCAACAACGCCACAACCAACCTCGCCCACTGCCGATTCTAACAACCAGCTTCTTCGAGAATCGATATTGTGTCCAATGATGATGGCGATCACCCCCTTCTTAGCTCTACTCCATTACTTCACTTGGACAGTGCTGCTGTTGCCGCCACCGTCATTGTCACCATTGACGTCTGATCTCCTAACAGTGGAACGCACCTCACAGAAGAAGTACCCGTTGCTGCTGCTGCTGCATCAGCAGGGGCCTCCCAAGATCCCGTCGCTGCCAATCGGTGAGTCCTAACTCCTACTGTTGCATGCCTGCTTACCGTGCTGGTGTTCACATAGTCAAGTGGCCAACGACCTTGATGAGGTGCTCAGCATCTCCTCCAACTTGTGCGTCAACGATGGGGCGTAAGTCGGCTGGTTTTCCATTGTTGATGCACGGTTGGTGACTTTTCCTCCCCAGGAAACGTACCTTGCCTCCCGGAGACTCGGCTTATCGCGGTTCAACCACAGCGGCCCGTGTGAAAGTCGGTGATGGTGTGAAAGGATCCGTAACCCGCTCTCGTTCAAGGTGAGTGGTTCTTGTCAATCTACCTCCACCACCTCAACGAACGTCCCAGTGGCGACCAACAGTGCTCAACCCCACCTTGATGTTGTGCAGGTAAAGGTGGAACCTGGTGTCGTGGATAGTCCAGATTCCAAGAGAGGACCTAGGTACATTGCCTTTCTCTGGTCTTTCTTGCAATACTGACCTCGACGACCTAGCTCAAAGGCGGTCGCCAAGAAGAAGAAGAAAGCCAGGGCTAAAGTCAAGGCTCGGACGATCGTCGAATCTTCGGACGACGAGATCGTGGTTTCCACGGGCCCGACCGGGATGAAACGACCCCTCAGCCATAAGGTTTCCGCCACAGAGAGGTGAGGACCCTGTCGATTGTCGATATATATGCCTGACAATTTCATTTCAGACCTACGAAGAAGGCAAATGTAATCCTTGACCTCAGCTCAAGTGATGACGCGGTTGTGAAGGAAGGTTCGTGTGGCGCAGGCTTCCGCTGTATCCCTCGTTGACGTCGTTCCGAAGTCCTAGAGCTGCGACATGTCCACAAGACCGACCCTACACCGCCAGTTGACGTCCCATCTCGCCAGAACCATATCGCACCGTCGGCTGTCCCATTGTTGCAACACTCGGCCATCCCGAAGAACGCTTCTCAGCCTACGACTCGTTCGAAAGGAGGATCAAGGGACCGTCACGGAGGCGATTCTGATAAACGTGCTCTCGCTGCCCGTATGTCCATTCTGCCTCCCTGCTCGTTGTGCCTTCTGACCACCTTATCAAGTTCTCGGCACACTGGTAAGGGAGGGAAGTGCTGGGAAGGAGGCAATCAAGAAACTGGCAGGGTTCATCCGATCGACTGATCGATGGAGGGAAGGATTCCTCGACATCGAAGCAGAAGAAGACGTGGAGGTTGGTGAGCCTTCCGACGACGATATGTTGTACTACCATGGGAAGGATCTGGATCAATACGACCACGATGATCCCTTCTTGTGAGTTGACCCCTTTCCTATTGTAATCAATGCATGACCGTATACAGAAACGATGGTGACGCTGACGATGGGCACAAGAGCGATGAGGCCATGCCCGCTAACGAGTGCGTCCCTCCTCCTCTCCATCCACTCGTCGTCTTACTTCTCCTAGTGTTTCACCAGCCCCTTCCGCCGTTGACAAGGGCAAAGGAAAGGCGAAGCAAGAGCCTTGTCCAGGGTATAACCACCCAGATCCTGTTGATAACGAGTACGTCGCAGAGTGTTCTTCATGACTTAATCTGACATAAGTGCAGAGCACGTATTGCTTTTCTCCAAGCTGAGCTTCAGTAAGTCCTGCTTCTCTGCCACTGATCGTTGACTAACGTTTCTTAGAGCTGCAATGCGGGCCAGTCGAGAGGAATACTTGGCGCATACCGACTCTCTGCCTACCCCTGCCCTAGGAGCCGCAGGTTCCACACCTATGGCTTCATCGTCGGCGTCCGGCCCAAGCGTGGTTTCCCCTACACCCTTTTCACTTCAGTCACCCATGGAGAGACCCTACATAGGCCTGTAATATTGCATCTCTCCAAGGGCTACATAGGGTGTACCCAAATGGTGTTACCAAGCTTGGAAATACCAAAAGTCTCTCCAGTCTCTCCAATTGGGTCTACCCAGCATGTCTCTCCATCTCTATTGGACATACCAACAAGGACC